>DF357689.1:32191-42200 GCA_000787875.1 Solanum virginianum | reverse complement strand
TTATGATCTGAATTCGTGCGACAGACTTAAACTCTATGAAGAATCTCTTTTTAATTCATGTGTTATACGTATTGTAGAAAATATCGCTAAAGAAAATAGCTTCTCAGAGAGATACCTCAGCCCCAGCTGCTGAGAATACCCAACTAGAGGTCCCAGTTCAGATAGAGACAAGGAGACGGGGATGGCCTGCCAGGACTACTGAGGTCCCACAGGCGCCCCTTGCACAACCCCAGCTAGCTCCCAGCAACAAGACAGAGTTTAGGGGAGCCATCACCATGCTGACTCAGTTGGTGGCCTCCTAGGGTAACATTCAGGGTCCTCAAGCTCCTAGTTCTAGCTCACAAGAGTCCTCAGCTACCACCCTACTCAGAGATTTCTTGAGAATGAACCTGCTAGTGTATACGGGGTCTAAGGTTGAGGAAAACCCGCAGAATTTCATTGATGAAATGTGCAAGGTCCTAAAAGCTATACATGCCACTGAGATTGAGGAGTTGAGCTTTCCTTCTACCAGCCGAAGGATGTTGCTAATATGTGGTATAACCAATGGGAGGATAGTGGAGGTGAGGATGTAGATCTTGCAGAATGGAAAGAGTTTGAAATAGCTTTCCTTGACCATTTCTTTCCTCAAGAGTTGAGGGAGGCAAAGGTAGATAAGTTTGTGAACCTAAAGCAAGGAGGGATGACTATTAAAGAGTATAGCCTTAAGTTTATTAAGTTGTCGAGGTATGCTCCAGAGATGGTGCAAGATATGAGGGCAAGGATGAGGAAAATTGTGTTCGGCTTAGGCAGACATATGCAGAAAGAGTGTAAGGCAGCCTTGTTGATTCACGGCATAGACATCTCTAAAATTATAGTATATACCCAACAGACAGAGGAGGAAAAAAAAGGAAACAAAGAGGAGCAGATGAATAGAAAGAAAAAATCAGCAGGACATAAGCCTGGCCAATAGAGGCAAAACAAGGGTGACAAGTCCTACTTTCAGAAGAGATTATCTTACCATGCACCTTCTGTAGCAAGTACGCTCGTTCAACCAAACAAGTATGATCAGAAGTCTCATGGTCACTAGAATTTCAGGGCTTAAGGTGTCTAATTTCAAGCTAGTGTGGCCCAAGGTGCGAGGGGAAAGCCACCTTGTGAAAAGTGTGGTAAGCTTCATCTGGGTGAGTATCGTGTGGGTAAGGATGTTTGTTATTCCTATGGATAGATTGGTCACTTCCAGTTTATGTGTCCGAAAAGGAGATGGGGTAAAGGAAGTAGCAGAGTACAGTCCTCTGTAGCACCCCCAGTTGGTAATCATCAGAGGGCTACTACTACAGGGACAGGAGGCAGGACGAACCATCTTTATGCTATGGGTAATTGACAGGATCAGAAGGCTGCACCAGATATTATTACGGGTATGCTTTGTGTCTTTACCTTTGATTATTATGCATTGTTTGACCCAGGTGCCACCTTGTCTTTTGTGACTCCTTATGTGGCTAGTAAGTTTGGGATTCTCCCAAAGTGTTTGCTTGAACCTTTTGTTGTTTCCACTCCTACTGGTGAGTTTATATTAGCTGAGATGGTTTACAGGGATTATATGGTGTCCATTTATCATAGAGACACTTTAGTGGAATTAGTAGAATTGGATATGGTTGATTTTGATATGATACTTGGCATAGATTGGCTTCATACCTATTATGCTTCTGTTGACTATAGAACCTAAATTGTTAAGTTCCAATTTCCTAATGAGCCTGTTCTAGAGTAGAAAGGGAGTTATGTTGCACCTAAAGCAAGTTTATCTCTTATCTTAGTGCTAGAAAGTTTATCTCTAAGGTTTGTATTTATCACCTCGTGCGAGTTAAGTCTGATGATGTTAAATCTTCAACGCTTAAGTCAGTCCTGATTGTGAATGTGTTACCTAAGTTATTTTCTGATGATCTACCTGGAGTCCCTCCTGATAGGGAGATTGACTTTGTTCTTCCCAAGACCCCATCCATTTTAATTCCACCTTATTGAATGGCCCCTGCAGAGTTGAAAGAATTGAAAGAATTGTTAGAGAAAGGTTTGTTCCACCTTACAGAATGGCTCCTGCTAAGTTGAAAGAACAATTAAAAGACTTGTTAGAGAGAGGTTTCATAAGGCCCAGTGTCTCTCCTTGGGGTGCTCTTATCCTATTCATGCATAAGAAAGATGGGTCTCTCAGAATGTGCATAGACTACCTGCAACTGAACAAGGTTACGATAAAGAATAAGTATCCTCTCTCCAGGATAAATGATCAATTTGACCATCTTCAGGGTGCTACCTACTTATCCAAGATAGACCTCATATCGGATTACCATCAGATGAAGGTGACGGTAAGTGATATTCCAAAAGTAGCCTTTAGGACATGATATGGCTATTTTAAATTCTTGGTCATGTCCTTTAGGTTGACAAATGCACCAGCAACTTTCATGAATTTGATGAACAGAGTATTCAGACCATATCTTGATATGTTTGTGATCGTGTTTATTGATGATATTCTAGTGTATTCAAAAGATGAAGGGGAGTATGTTAATCACCTTAGAGTGGTTTTGCAAACGCTCAAAGACCATGAGTTGTATGCAAAATTCTCAAAGTATGAGTTTTGGCTCAAGTCTGTGGCTTTCTTAGGCAATATTGTTTTAGGAGGTGGTATTCGGGTAGATATTCAGAAGATTAAAGCGATTAAGAACTGGCCTGAACCAACTTCTTCGACGGAAATAAGAGGTTTCTTGGGTTTGGCATGCTACTATCGTAGATTTGTTGAGGGCTTCTCTTCTTTATCAACACCATTGACTAATCTAACTCAGAAGAAGGTCAAGTTTCTCTGGTATGAGGAATGTGAAAAGTGTTTCCAAGAGTTGAAGACTAGATTGACCATAGCACCAGTTTTGACCTTACCAAATGGGATGGGAGACTTCGTGATCTACTGTAATGCTTCCAAAGCTGGATTAGATTATGTGCTTATGCAGAGGAGGAAGTGATAGCTTATGCTTCCAGACAACTTAAGATCCATGAGAAGAATTATCCGACTTATGATCTCAAGTTAGCAGCAATGGCATTCCACTTATGATCTGGTGTCACTACTTGTATGGAGTGCATGTGGATGTGTTCCCTGACCACAAGAGTTTGCAATACGTGTTTAGTTAGAAGGAGCTCAACTTGCGGCAGAGGAGATGGTTGGAGTTCCTCAAGGATTATGATATGAGCATCCTCTACCACCCAGGTAAGGCTAACATTGTTATTGATGCTCTTAGTAGGTTATCCATAGGTAGCAATGTCTGTGGGGAGGAAGGGAAGAGAGAATTAGCTAAGGAAGTTCATAGATTGCCTCAACTGGGAGTGCAACTTGAAGAGAACAATAAAGGCGGGGTTAATATTTAGAATGGGTTTGCTTCATCCTTAGTGTCATAAGTGAAGTAAACCAAGACAAAGACCATGTTTTGTTCCAATTGAAAGAAACGGTTCACAAGAAGAAGGTGATGGTTTTCTCCAAAGGGGGAGATGGGATGTTGAGATACCAGGGTAGATTATATGTGCCTGATATTGACATTGTTCAAGAGAGGATCATGGTTGAAGCTCATAGCTCCAGATATTCCATCCATCCTAGTTCCAGCAAGATGTACCATGACTTGAGAGAAGTCTATTGGTGGAGTGGAATGAAGAGGGACATTGCAGAATTTGTCTTTAAGTGTCCTAATTGTCAACTGGTTAAGGTTGAACATCAGAGACTATGTTTATTGGCTCAGAACTTTAAAATTCCTGAGTGGAAGTGGGAGATGACCAACATGGATTTCATCACTACCTTACCAAGATCCCAAAAGCAGCATGATTAGATATGGGTAATTGTGGATAGAATGACTGAATCAGACCACTTCTTGGCAGTCAAGGCAACTAATATAGCTGAAGAGTATGCTTGACTATACATTCGTGAGAATGTGAGGTTGCATGCAGTTCCCTTTCCCATCATCTCGGACAGAGGAGCTCAATCACCTCTCAATTTTGGAGATCTTTTCAGAAAGGATTGGGTATGAAAGTGAATCTGAGCATCGCCTTCCACCCCAAACAGATTGACAGGCAAAGCGCACGATACAGACTTTGGAGGATATGTTAAGAGCATGTTTTATTGACTTCAAGGGTAAATGGGATGATCATTTGTCATTGATTAAGTTTGCGTACAACAATAGCTATCATGCCAATATTCAAATGGCCCCTTATAAGGCATTATACGGGAGGAGATGTAGATCACCAATTGGCCGATTTGAGGTTGGTAAAGCTGAATTGATTGGGCTTGACCTTGTCCACTAGTCCATGGAGAAGTTAAAGGTCATCAGAGAAAGGTTGAAGATACCGCAGAGTCGCCACAAGTCTTATATGGATGTGAGGAGAAGAGACTTAGAGTTTGAGGTGGATGAATGGGTGTGTTTGAAGGTGTCACCCATGAAGGGTGTCATGAGGTCTGGTAAGAAGGGGAAGTTGAGTCCATGTTATATCAGACCGTACCAGATTGTGAAGAGGATTGGGAAGATTGCTTATGTGCTAGACTTGCCTTCCAAGTTAGATGAAATTCATCTGGTATATCATATTTTAATGCTGAAGAAGTGTTTGGGAGATCCTGCCTTGGTACTTTCAATTGAGAGTATGATAGTGAAGGATGGCCTATCCTACAAACAAATTCCAGTCCAAATCCTTGATTGATAAGTTCGTAAGCTGAGGAACAAAGAGATAGCCTCCGTCAAAGTTCTATGGAGGAACCAATTTATTGAGAAAGCTACCTAGGAAGTTGAGAAAGCGATGAAACTCAAATACCCATACCTATTTGTGTCGAATGACGATGATGTTGAAGGTAATACCCTATCCTTAACATTATTGAATGTCTCCTTTCATTAAGTTTATGTATTAATCTGATTCTATTCCTGAGTTTAAGACAGATATAGATAAGTGATGGATAGTTGAGAGTTCGAGAGTTCTTGAGTGAGGAATAAGATGAGTTTTGAGTTACTCATGCTTTTGTTCTACCTTTACTCTTTATACGAGGACGAATGATTCCAAGGGGGAGATGATGTAACACCCTATATAATTATCAAAATGCCCATAAAATGTATTGTGCGCATAACACATCTTCCAAAGCTCCAATGGGAAATTCAAGACCGGATTTGCGATCAGTATGGAAAATCGAGGGGGAAAATGGTCTCAACCTAATTTAAGAGCAACCGAGTCAAAAACATTTCGCTAATTAATGCAAAAAAAATGTTGATCTGTTCCCCTAGTGCAATACAGAGGGGGCGTAGATACATACTTAGGTTTTTTGAAAAACAAAATCGACACGAATTAAAAATTGTGAAAATTCACGAAATACAATGGTCCGTGCCCTGGAGCATCACAGACCATTTGACAAATTTTAAAACTTTTTCTCTTAATTCAAGAAGGGCCTTTTGGTTATTCCCCACCATATCCTATGTCTTAAAATGTATTTTTAAGGCTGGCTATTATCGATTGAGGGTTTCAAAACCCATTCTTCCTAAGATTTTACGCAAGAATACCTTGAGAGTAGAGACAATAAAGCTCATAGGATTAAGGGTTGAATCCAAGTTCTTGAAGAAAAGTTGAAAATTCTTCAATCCCAGGTATGTAAAGGCTACCCAAAACATGGGATTATTCTCCCATTTGCCTCCATGATTGAGTTAGGTTGATTAGTTGAAAGTAATGAGTCTTAATTGTGATATCTTGAATGAATTCTTGAAAGCTATCTTTAATTTTTACATACTTACTTAAATTGATGATCATCATACTTTGAATTAAGTATTTACATGTTTTATTATATGATTGTGTAACAAATCTTCATGAATATCTTGTTAAAGACTTCAAGAATAAACTTAGGGGTAATATCTAGAGCCTTGACTATTTGGGTGTATTGATTATTGTGGTCTGAGTCCTGAGATGAGTATAATGATGGCTGAAGTGGATGAAATTAGTGTCCATAGAGTTTAAAAAAGAGTGAGATAGAATTTGAAAGGAAGATTCCATTCCTTGGGATGATAGAAAGTTAGATGAGATGAGGTCCCTGTCTGAGCGAGGTTGGTTGTATAACCATCCTGATGTTGATAGACTTACGAGCATGTCGAGTCTTGGGAGGAGTATTAGCACCGAAATGGGTAAGAGTGAGTCACACTCGGACTCATTAACTATGTGGCCAGCGTAGGAGAGGATTGGACCGTGAAAGCAGATGTTTCCTTTGTCTCGCAGAGGACTTGATAGACTTCTTTGGGATCCCTGATAGACTCGTCCTTTACCCCGGGAAGGTATTGCGCAAATATGGCAACAACATCATTTTGTTGTCTCATTAACAGCTCTAAGATGATGATTGTTGGTTATAGAAACTCTTAGATAGGTTTCATATTGATAGTACTCTGAGGTTGATGTAATTATATGATGTTTTGATGGATGGTGATATGATAGAGTCATGTCCTTACTCTGAGTTGAGGTTGAGTGATTGATGAGCTAATGTCATTTTTTATTGTATAGCCAATATTATTTACTTGAGCGCATTTTAGATATTGTACGTTCCACATACTAATGCCCCTTTAGCGCTGCATCATTTTATGATGCTGATTCTGTAGAAAGAGGACTTCCGCAGGCTAATTATTGAGGTTCAGAGCTCCTTAATTCTAGATTTGGTGAGTCCTCCCCTGCCTTCAGGAGGACATCTTTACTTGCTTTTATTTTCCTTGAGTTCTTTTATTAGACTATAGTAGTCATGGCCTATCATGGTACCTTCTTAAATAGTCATTATCGAGGCTTCATAGACGTAGACTGATGATGGCTGATGTTGGGGTTTCTTTTTCCCTTTTTCCTTTTTTAGACTACATTTTGTTCGTTAATTTTATTCCATGTGATAGAAAAAGTTGATAGTTGTAGCCCACTGATAGTATTTCATAATCTCCTGAATGTTTCCGCTAATGTATTGATTGAACGATGTGTGATGGGACTAGATGGTTCATTTGAGACTAGCAATAGCCTCCGAGTGCTAGTTACGCCTAGGAACCCTCTCGGGGCATGACACTTATAGAGTTTAACTCTATCACACGAATTACTGATCATTAAAAGGTAAAGTATTTTGTAATGCCTCATAGCCTCTCACTCCTAGATGTGATGCACTTCTTACCCATGAATAAGACTCTATTTGATGCAACTTTCAGACCCCTAGGACATATGTACCTGATGCTCTAATACTAAGTTTATCATAATATGAGGCTATCTCCTAGTCATAATATGGTCCTTATAATTATGAGGGATGCCAAGCAACACATACAGCACAATATTAGCATGTTGAACATAAAAGTAAAACATAAAAAAGTAAAGAAAGAAAAGTTTAAACAATCCCATGATATAATATGTCAAGTCTAAAATAACAATCATATGCAGAACATATACATATATGTTTGAAAGCCTCTACTAATCATAATTGACTTACTAGGATAGGACTTAGCTAACTCAAATTCTGAAATTGAAGTTTCAAGAAAAAGGTAAAGAAAAAGGATAAATTAGCCTCGAAGAATGAGAACTCACCAACTTTGATAGCTACTCAAACAATACCAATCACAGGCCGAATAGGAAGTCTTTTCACCTATATAAAGAGAAAATATAGGCAAAAATATGTGGTCTGCACATGGAGATTGTGTAATGCAATTCAATCTTTTTATGCAACTTGACTAACAACAAGAAGATCATACCCAGTAATATCCCATAAATGGGTTTGGGGAAGGAAGAGTGTATGCAAACCTTACCACTACCTTATGGAGATAAAAAAAAGTTATTTTTCAAAGGTCTCTAGTTGATGATGTTCACGCTCCAGTAAAAAAGCGATCGCTATCAACAATTAACCTAACTAAAGTTTAGGGTCAAATCCACAGGGAATACGGGGCTTGACTACAAGAATCTACTACTAATTATTTCAAGCATAAATAACTAAAATCTCTAAATGGGGGGTTTTTTTGTGATTCAAAAATAAAGTAAAATAAACACTAAACTATGATGCGAGAAAATACTCAATTTTAGGGACAACTTGGGAATTGTGTTCACCATGGTTCATTGACTCAATTACCCTAGATAACATAACTATAATTGGAAATTTGCATCTAACACGATAACTTAGGTTCTTCCGGCCCTCTTGTGAAGGTGAAAGTCAAATTTCACCATGGCGCTTAGTCGACCACCATGGCGTGCCAACTAACTGTTACCAATTGTCCCAGTCAACCTCCCCTTTGTCAAGTTTGGTTGATTAGATGAGAACACATCAATCGAATCCAGTCATCTACTTCCTTTTTCCTATTCGTTACTACCTAGGTCAGGCTAGTGATAGTAGGCAGGGTTTGGTATTGGCCACCACCAAATGACAATCATAATGAAGGGAAAATAGATAATACATGTAAACCCCAATCATAGAAATGCGATAAACCTAGGTTATTTCAAGTCAACTACCAATGATTCCCATAACCCCAAGTTGTGGATGAATAAAGGACATGTACAAAGTCTAGGTTATTTCAAGTCAACTACTCATGATTCCCATAACCCCAAGTTGTGGATGCTTAGCTACTCATGGCTAAGGCAAAACAAGCAAAAATGCAAATACAAGACATAAGTGAAAGTTTTACCAAAAAACTGAAGAATGTGGGTACTACAAGTTGGAAACCCAAAAGCTTGATTGATCAATAATGAATATAAAGCAAGATTTGCAATCCCCAAAATGGGTTTTCATAGGAAAAATAATAAACTAATCTAAAACCCTAAAATATTCTTGAGAGAATATTCAAAGGCAAGTTCTATCTTCTAAAATCTAAAATCTTCTCATAAAAACCTAACTTAATGTATTTACAGTATTTACAAATAAACCCTAA
Organism: Solanum virginianum; assembly: GCA_000787875.1. Taxonomy (NCBI): domain Eukaryota; kingdom Viridiplantae; phylum Streptophyta; class Magnoliopsida; order Solanales; family Solanaceae; genus Solanum; species Solanum virginianum. The sequence goes on along the minus strand of DF357689.1, from coordinate 33,306 downwards.
AAAATAATACAGAAAAGATAGGTGGCAGCTAGTATACCTTGCAGGTACAACTCATAGGCAAGGTCTCATATTAGGTTTTTGGCATCTTGGACTGAACTAGTACGACCCACAGATATGAGTCGTTGCTTGAGTTATGACTCGTATGTTCCTATCGTAGTCTTGGCCTTCAGTTTTTGGTCCAATATTTTGTCTCTATATTCCTGCTATGAGTCCACCTATATGAGTCATGGTGAGACTTATGACTAATAGGATGGCCTCGTAGAGGTGGCCTCTACTTAGCAGATTTCTGAATTTTCGTCTCTATTTCTTGGTACGACACACCCTACGATTCGTAGTTTGGGCTACGACTCATAAGTGAGCTCGTATGTCCTATGATTCAGAAAAAATCTATATTTTTTCTTCCAAATCATGCCAACCTAACTTTTCTGCAAGAATAACACAAAACACATAAAAACTATAAAAGCTCGCTTTAAAAACTCACAAAATCCCTTGTTTTGGGCATCAAATATTTATATTTTGACAGCACATCAACAGCTCAAATATATTTGCAATAAATAAGAGACGAAGAAGAAAATAATAGATATAGAATAGTGGTTAAAGTGACAAGCTATGTAAATTCTACAAAATGATAAAGTAGCCAAAATAAAGAAGACCATTAACAACAAAACTATATCACCAAGAGCTTTTTGATGTTCATGTTTATGGCCACCCTGAGTACACTCTATCCATCAACTAAGTAAGGCCAGTGTAAATGAAACCAGCCAAAAATAACATCCAATACCAACTCGACAGTCTAGTCTATAAAGCCTCTAAACCATCTGACCAAATAATGCCAATGATAGATCCATATCTGATCTTAGCTAAAATTGGGTAATATTGGCCTGTCTCTGAAATTAAGGTTTCTCCTATTTTGACTCCTTTGGAATCTGATGCTCTATCACAGAATATCCTCCACCCATCATATGATTTTGATATGTCTTCTCCCAAAAACAACACCTTTTCAATAGGTAAGTAGGTTTTGAGTAGCTTGTAATCTTGATCCATTGGCTTTTCTGCAAAGTGGTCAGCCAAGGCTTGTCCTTTGATGGCTTTCTATGTCACATACACAATATCGA
>DF357689.1:16753-32137 GCA_000787875.1 Solanum virginianum | reverse complement strand
TACACAATATCGAACTCACTTAACAAAATTTTCCATTTTGCTAATTTACCTGTAAGCATCGGCTTTTAAAAGATGTACTTGAGTGGATCCATTCTTGAGATCAAGTATGTGGTGTATGCAGATAGGTAGTGCCTAAGTTTTTGCGTGATCCAAGTCAAAGTGCAACAGGTTCGTTCCAACAAGGTGTATCTTACCTCGTATGGGTGAACTTCTTGCTTAAGTAGTAAATGTCTTGTTCTCTTCTACTAGACTCATCATGTTATCCCAACATTCATCTAAATGCAACATCCATGATAGATAAGTATAGTAGTAAAGGCCTTCTAGGCTCAAGTGGACCAATACTGTTGGGTTGGACAAATATTCTTTGATTTTGTCAAAAGCCTTTTTGATATTCCTTTGTCCATTTTGTGGCAGTATCCTTCTTTAGCAACTTGAATATGCGTTCACATATTATTGTGGACTGAGCGATGAATCTAGTGATGTAGTTAAGTCTCCCCAAGAAACTCATCACGTCCTTCTTGGTCCTAGGAAGAGGTAGTTCTTGGATTGCTTTGACCTTTGACAAATCCAACTCTATGCCCTTTCAGCTGACAATAAATCCTAGCAGTTTTCCTGTAGGTACTCTAAATGCACACTTTGCTAGATTCAAGTTTAAGTCATACCTCCACAATTTTTCAAAGAACTTTCGTAAATAATCCAAATGATTTGAACTCTTCTTGGAATTGATAATGACATCATCCACATATACTTCAATTTCCTTATGGAGTATATCATGGAAAAGAGTAGTCATGGCCCTCATGTAGGTTGCTCCAACATTTTTGAGACCAAATGGCCTCACCCTATAGCAATATACCTCCCCCATGGCATGACACATGCCATCTTTTCTACATCATCTTCATCCATCAAAATATGGTGATATCCCGCAAACAATCCATAATTGATTGCAACTCATGTTTTGCACAATTATCAATGAGTATGTGAATATTTGCAAGAGGAAAATCATCTTTAGGACTGGCTTGATTGAGATCTCAATAGTTAATACATATTCTAATTTTCCCATCCTTCTTCGGTACTAGCACAATATTTGCCAACCACGTGGGTTAATTCATTAACCCTTACTGTGTTTGCTTCAATTTGATTAGTTACTTCCTCTTTAATCCTCAGGCTCAAATAGGGCTTGAATTTTCTTGTCTTTTGCTTGACGGATGGTCAAGTAGGATCGATTGGCAATTTGTGTAAGACGATGTTAGTGTTTAATTCTGGTGTCATCATAAGACCAAGAAAATACATCAACATATTGTTTAAGCAAATCTATCAACCCCCGTTTCCTTTCGATCTATAAATATATGTTGACCCGTGTATCCTTTGTGACTTTCTCATCTTCTAAGTTGACAACCTTTGTTTGTTCCATATTGGGCTTCTTCTGACTTTCAAGCTGCTCGATCACATTTGATAGCTTTTCTAGGATCATGTTATTTGTCATGCTCTGGGAGGGTACCCTTGGCGTGGTGGGCACTCAGTGACTATTGTTAGCCGCCAAGCAAACTACTTCACCTCATCACATTCATTCAATCATAACTAACAGCGGAAGAAATCAATGATTAAGAACTACTAAATGAAAAGCAATGACAAAAGGATAATCAAAAGACAAAGGTCCAACACTCTATCCATCAACTAAGTAAGGCCAGTGTAAATGAAACCAGCCAAAAATAACATCCAATACCAACTCGACAGTCTAGTCTATAAAGCCTCTAAACCATCTGACCAAATAATGCCAATGATAGATCCATGGCTACCTCAAAATAAAATAAAAAGGCTAAACTCAAAGCTAGAAAAGAAAATATGATGTCCTCTAAAAGTAGGGCAGGCTAACCAATCAATTGATAATAAATAATTCCTCAACAAGGCACCTATTGATGATTGCTAGCACTGGTCACTACATCATAAAAAGATGCAGGCCCAAATAAACATCAGTACGTGGAATGTACAAGTATGTAAAATGGCAGAAAGAAACATGTAAAAGAAGAATAATATCTACTCAAATAGCTCAACACAAAAAGTAGAAAACTCAATCAGCAAGTCAAGACTCTAAAGTAAGAACACAGTTTAGACAATGACCACGCATATAACATCTGATCCAATCCACTCAGATTACTATCATGACCTATATGGGAGTTTCTCTAATAGACAACCATCATCTATATGCCGGTGATGATACAACAAAGCCATGTCATTGCCAAATCCATCTAACACCTTGCCAAGGTAAAGGAAATCCCATTAGTAGATCTTAAATCAATAACATCAAGTCCTCTTTTTAGGACAATAAAAAACATTTGATTTTACAATTCATTCCTCTCTTACACCAGCTACATAGTTATTGAGTTCAAGTTGGACTTATGCTTACTCAATTTATTTCTCAATAGTCCTCCCAAGACTCAATATGCTCATAAGATATCAACCCTATTGTTAACTCATTTGCCTAGTCTCGTTGGACATTTGTCAACTTAGTTCATCACATCAACTATCAACTTTAGGTTAGGAAAATCTTTTAAGGATTAGCCTATGACTCATAAAGACTCTCCATCATGCATCATTCCAACTCATAGTATTCGGGGAAAAAAGTAGAGTTAAAGCATTTAGGGATTCTATAAACTCTTTATGCTCAAATTATACTCATGCATACCTATTTAAGTGCAATACATAAAAATAACAAGAATTCATTCTAAGGTTCATGTAGAAAAGTAAAATCATCCATTTCAAGTATTCAATTCATAAAAATTATAATTCATGCAAAATTATATAGAAATACATTAGAATTTAAGAAAAACCTTTAAGAAACAACTATCGAAGACTCAATTCATTCACTACTCAAACAATTCAGGTTATGGGGCACATGGAAGAACAAAATCTATGTTCTAGTTAGCCTTACATAGCTAGAAATTTTGAATCTTGAAACAGCTTGGGGAACTCATAAGATTATCTTCAAACCATAGTCATTTTCTCCCTTAAAACCTTGCTCTAAGTTGGAGAGGATGTTTTAGCGTGAAAAAGTTGAATGGTTATGGTTAAGGACGTGTTTAGGCATAAAAAGGTGAAGTTATGGATTTGAAAGGGTGGAAAAGACCAAAATAAGTCTTCTTAAAAATATTTTCAAAGTCATCCACGGGCCAACCTATAGCCCAAAGAAGCTTCCACGGCCCGTAGGAACCAATTTGTAAACCTTTGGGCAAATTTTAGGGTCTCTGGATCGATTTCACGAGCCTAATCTACTGCCAATAGAAGCATCTATGAACCATAGTTGGGTTCGTAAAGTCTGGGACTCAAAAGTGGATTTTTGAAGTTTTTCCAAGAGTTGATAGTACGGTCATAACTCAAACCATGGCTCGTAAGTCATCCTGTAACCCAACTTCGCTCTAGAAATCTATAGTAAAATGGTCATAACCTTTCACTCAAAACTCCAAATGGGGTGAAATCAATGGCGTTGGAAGCTAATTCAATAAGCTTTCATTTGGTAGGTCGTCGGCCATATAGTTCCTTGTGTGCTAGGAGGTATGGTCATTTAAAGTTGACCTTTGTATAATCTAACATAAGAAAATCAAGTAATAGGAAAGTTTTGAACTTGACTAAGTACTAGAGTTCTATTATGACCCTAATTCCCTTGCCACATATAAGAATGAGGCTTAAAACATAGGTACATGTACGAATAGAGTTATGGGGTGTCACAATATCTCCCTTTTGGGATCATTCATCCTCGAGTGATGAGCAACTAGGAGACCTATCAAGCAAGAACATCATCAAAAACTCAAATACTTGGATACTTGAATACTCATACTCCAGAAAATCAACTTTAACTAAGGATTCGGAATTGAAAAACTATTTCTAACATCATTATTAGGCATGAATACAATTAAAGACATCGCATACTCAAATACTTGTAGACTTAAGAGAAGCATCACTTCAGAGATAAGAACTCAACTCAACAATGAGAAAGTGACTCAGAGAATAGAAATGAATCATTACCATCAATTTCATCATTAGGAGGCACAAATAGGTGAGGGTATCTAGCCTTCAACTTTCCATGTAAGTATAGACTTCTCCTCTTCAACTTTCCATGTAGCCTCTTCAAAGGATTGACTTCTCCACAATACTTTTACAGATGCAAGCTCTTTAGTTCTAAACTTGGAAACTTGACGGTCGATGATTTGGAGTAGGATTTCTTCATAACTCAAATTATCTTTCTCTCCAATGCTTTCAATAGGCACAACCAAGGATGGATCTCCCAAACACTTCTTAAGTATAGAAATATGAAAGACCAAATGGATTTCTTCTAACTCTTGTGGTAGCTCCAATCATAAGCTATGTTTCCCACTCTCTTCACAATTTGGTAGGGACAAATATATCGAGGACTCAACTTTTCCTTCTTCATGGGTGACACTTGTAAGTATACCCAATTGTTCACTTCGAACTCTAGGTCACTTCTCCAAACATTATTGTAGGACTTATGGCGACTTTATGTATTTCTCAATTTCTCTTGTATAATCATTAACTTCTCCATAGATTGACATACCAATTTTGGCCCAATCAACCCTGCTTTGCCTACCTCAAACCATCCAATCAGTGATCTACATCTTCTCCCATAGAGGGTGTCATAAAGAGCCATTTAGATACTCGAATGAAAGTTGTTGTTATAAGCAAACTCAATTAGAGGCAAGTGTTCATACCAATTACCTTTGAAGTTAATGATGCAGGCCCTCAGCTTATTCTCCATAGTTTGTATCATCCGCTATGCCTGATCGTCAGTCTGAGGGTGGAAAGCAATACGGAGGTTCACCTTTGAACCCAGGCCTTTTTGAAAGGACTTCCAGAATTGGACGCGAACTGAGCTCCCTATCTGATATGATAGACGAAGGAACTCCATACAACCTGACAATCTCTTAGATATACAATGGGACATAATATGCTGCCATAGTAGTAGTCTTTACCACCAAAAAGTAGGCTGATTTAGTCATCCTATCTATACATCCTATCTATAATCACCCAGATCGAATCATGTTGTTTGTGAGACCTCGATAAGCTTGTGATAAAATCCGTATTGATTATCTCCCGCTTCCATTCTGAAATTTCAAAATTCTGGGCTACTTCACATGGCCTTTAGTGCTCAGCTTTTACTTATTGGCAGTTTGGGCACTTAGAAAATAAGCCTACAATGCCTCTTTTCATCCCACTCCACAAATAAACCTCTCTAAAGTTGCGAAACATTTTGGTAGACCCTGGATGGGTAGAATATCTAGAGTTATGGGCCTTTGACATGATCCTTTCTTGAATATCACCAACGTCTGTAATACATAATCTACTTTGGTATCTCAATACCTTATCTCTCTCTTTGAAGAATGTCATTACTTTCTGCTTATGTACATCTGATATCGCCTAAGTTACACCTCCTTTTTAGGATAAAGCAGTCGTTGTCAAAAAATAAAACCTAACCTAGGTTCAGGTCAAACCCAAGAGAATATGTGGACTTAAGAGAACTCAATCACCGTAATTTGAGTAATTAACCAACTTACTTCCCCCATGGGGGTTTATAATAATCAATTGAAAAGTAAACCTAACTTACACTAGAGTGAAATCAATATGGAGAGAAACTGGGGTATTATGTTCCCTATGATTCCCTAACATAGTATCACAAGACAACCTAATTATTTTCTAGTGTGTAACATGCAGGATGGTAACTTAAGTTCACCAAACTCTTTGGTCAAAGGCAAGAGGCAAATTTCACTATGTGACTTGGCCCATCTCCATAGTGTGCATTACTAACCTTTACCTATTAGTCCCAATACAACCTCCTTTTAGCCTAGTTCCGTTGATAAGACGAGAACACATTAATCGAATCCTGTTTAATTAATTTCTTTTCATATTCATTACTACCTTGGTCAAGTCAGTAACACTAGGGGGTTCTAATATTGGCCACCACTAGAAAACATGCAAAACAAAGAGAATTATTTAATACATGCATGCACACTTTCCAAGAATTATGAATTATCCAATTTTACTTTGTTAGTTCTTCATGGCTCCAACAACCCTAGTTGTGGATTTAGCTACTCATACTTTGTGTAATGTAAGACTTATAAATTGGAATAACATAATAGAGCACTTACACAATTGAATTAAGAACAAGCGAATCCAACTACAAAGAGAATGACAAGATTAAAGATGAATCTAAGTACAAGTGTTTTCAATACTCTCCAATGTAATCTCACTATTTTCTCTCTCTAACTATTGAGTTCTCTGTGTACTATGCGAAAAAGTCTGAAAAATAACCTAAAAATCTATTCATAATATTTAAAATATATGTCCTAAACAAAATAGGATAGCTGAGTCAGCAAGCCTCACAAAAAGGTTTATGGGTTTTATTGCATTACACGGGCTGTAATCGGGGTCTCGTACAGTACTACTAGAAATATGACTTCAAGTCTATGTCACCCTCTCTATGACCCGTAAAGTGGTTTATGACCCGTAGGGGGTTTCAATTGATGAATCTTTAGAAAGTCTCAATCTCTGATCCTCAGGGCATGAACCATGTTCTACAACTTGTAATCCATAACTCGTCTGCATATTCACAGAACCAACTTTAAAAAATCAGCCTCTCACTGGATTTGTCCACGAAACCACTTTACGACCTGTAGAGTTAACTACGGCCTATAAAGGGTCTTATACTGCATCAAAAATCAACAACTTCCATATTTCTTCCCAAAATCAAGGCCAACCCTGGAATACTACAAACATAACACAAAAACACATAAAACCAACTAACATTGCATTGAGAACACACAAAACTTCAAGTTTTAAGTATCAAAAGTGTTGTATTTTAATAGCACACCAACACCGTCAACTTAAATTTTTTGCTTGTCCTTAAGTGAAAGACTCAATCTACATTGGTAATACAGTAACATATAGTTCTTAACCCAATGGCATATAGCACATCAAACTTAGATACCCACACTACCTTTTCAAAACAGAATCAGATAGTCATTTAGCAAACAGTACAGACTCATGGATGTGACAAAATAGCTATGATAATTGAGGTACTATCAACAATCCAAAATCACTACATAAGTTTAATATTAATAATGCAATGCAAGTGCCCTCGCAGAGAGAAGTCTCATATCTAACTCTCAATGATGTTTTCATGTATAACTTTGGGACTATGCAAAATCGCTTACTCTCGCAAAAGATAATCATGCATCATGCCTAATACCATAGGCTTGCCCTGATACTCATGACCAAGACTTTCAACTACTTGGACTAGGATCACTTTAAGACTTTCTAGGCTTGTAACATAGGCTCAAGAGGCGTTGGTATGGTATTATGGGAACATAGTGACTAACGTCCCACCTTGACATTGCGTTTTCCTACACTTTTACCCTACCAACTATGTTATCTTCATCTTATTCACCCTTTCTCCTATTTCAAGCTTTTCTAGGTGCTCTCTTTTTATTTTTCAGCCTTTTTTGCCTTGGTTTTACACTTCATTTTTCTCTTTAACTCACAACTAAGGCATCACTTATTTTTCTTGTACCCAACATATGATTTTTCCCTTTTTCTCTGTATCACTAATTTTCCTATTAAGGCATCACTTATTTTTCCTACACCTAGTACATGATTTTTCCCTTTTTCCCTGTATCACTAACTTTCCCCTTATATTTTTATTTTACTCTTACACTAGCCACCCTCAACTTAGGCTTTTGGCTTGAGTTGAGGTGCACAATATCCATCCTCAAAACCAGGGCCACTTTCGGTAGCCACCCTCAACTTAGGCTTTTGGCTTGAGTTGAGGTGCACAATATCCATCCTCAAAACCAGGGCCACTTTCGGTAGCCACCCTCAACTTAGGCTTCCACATTGTTTAAGGAAGAACCAGGGCCAATTTTAGGATTTTACAAACAACAAGGCTAGGTTAATCATGTATTTGCAAAGAATAGGTATATGTTAGGCTCAAAAATTAGGAACAAGGGATATACTGCAATTTTGGTTGGTCATTTAGGCTAAGTAAGCTTTTAAGAACAATGGGTTAAGATCCTTTCCTAATCCAATAAATCTACAGTCTAACTTAGAGTAATAGGGCAAGTTGTGAATTAGCACACAACACATGAATTTAGCAATTTAAAGCTCACACTCATATGATACTGACTTCATTATCAACAAACAACTCTCAGATCATGCTTTTTTATCTCAATTTATCCTCACTTATCAGAACAAGCATTGTCAACACACCTAAACATGCATGGTTTCTATCTAGACTACTAATCAAAATTTTTAGTGGGTATTATTTTTCAAAAAACACAGAAACATGTTATGTGCCACAAGCGTTAGTACTATATGCTACACATACTACCTAAACATGTCAGTTCAATAAAAAGTAAATATCCATGGGGAAAAAGAAAACAGACAAGAAAGCCCCAGGATCAAAAATTGGGGTAGTTATGGACCCAAGCTACTCAGACTTTACCGAGGGCCATAACTACCCACACCCCATCAAAAAAGATGTGTATTATCCCCAATGCACGCAATCAAAGCAAAACAAAGTATAAGGGGTCAAAAATCATGCCTAGGCCCTAAGCAACGTTATCCATCTTAGGTTGCCTCCCAAGTAGTGCCTGATTTACTATCGCAACACGACATAGATGGTTTGAGTACTCACACTTCCTCAAGATCCCATTCTTCCATAGTTTTTAATTCGTCCATGATTCCAAGGTATGGCTTGACTCTTTGACCATTTACCTTGAAAGTTCCTCCGTTTCTTCTCTCCAACTCAATAGCCCCATGATCAAAGACACATATTACTCTGAGATATCCCAACCATCTGGATTTGAGCTTCCTAGGGAACAACTTTAATCTTGAATTATGGAGTAGCACTAAATCTGCTGGTGTGAACTGATGATTTTCTATGCAACGATCACATTGCTATTCCATTCTTTGTTTGTACAAAGATGAGCTCTCATACAACTTCAAGCAAAACTCATCAAGCTCATTGGATTGGCTCAGTCTAGAGTTTGTTGCATCATTCCAATCTAGATTCAACTTCTTCAGCACCCAAATTACTTTATGCTCAAGTTCTACTGGCAAAATAACATGCCTTCCCAAAGATAAGGTTGTAGGGAGACATATCTATAGGGGTCTTGAATGTTGTTCGATATGCTCATAGTGTGTCATCCTGCTTCCACGACCAATCTGTTTGGTTTGCATTCACAGTCTTGGATATAATCTATTTAACTTCCCCATTAGACACCTCCACCTACCCGCTCGTCTAAGGAAGATAAGGAGTTGCAAATTGATGTTTCACCCTATACTTTTCAAGAAGAGCCTTAAAGAGCCTATTGCAGAAGTGAGAACCTCCATTCCTAATGATTGCCCAAGGGGTGCCAAACATTGAGAAGATGTTCTTTTTAACAAATGTTGTGACACTTTTGCCTTCATTGTTGTGTAGAGCCATGGCCTCAACCCACTTCAATACATAATCCACAAAGACTAAGATGTACATGTTTCCATGTGAGCTAACAAAAGGTCCCATAAAATCTATCACCCCATATATCAAATAACTCAATCACTATAATAGGGTTTAGAGGGAGCTTATATTTGCGGGAAACACCACTTTCTCTTTGGCACCTATCACAAGCTTTGGCGTAGTCGTGGGTGTCTTGGTGGATGGTGGGCAATAATACCCACACTTTAAGATCTTGTGTGTTATCCAAACTCTACTATGATGCCCATCGACCATTGACGAGTGACATGCCTTAAGGATGCTTACCATCTCGATCTTAGAAATACAGCGATGAATAATCCTCTCTGCACATACACAAAACAAGTATGGGTTATCATAAAAGAACTTTCTCATATCAAACATAAACTTCCAATGCTGATGTATGTTCATTTGGGTGCCACATTTTCACTTGCCAAGTAGTTTGCATGGTCTGCAAACCATGGTATTAACTTATGGGATACCACTAAGAATTATTGATCTCCAATCCATCATCAAACTTTGTCATTGCCCCATCTTCTAATCTAGAAAGGTGATTGCAACCTGATTTTCTGTCCTTTTTCTGTCAATGACATCGAAGTTAAATTCTTGCAGGAGAAGTACCCATCTCATAAACTTTGGTTTTGCATCCTTCTTTGCTATCAATTATATTTGTACAGAGTGGTGTGTGTGCATCACAACTTTGGCTCCCAATAGATATGACCTGAATTTCTCGAATGCAAATACCACCACAAGTAGTTCCTGCTCAGTGATAGTGTAATTATTCTGGACCACATTTAGGGCTTTGTTAGCATAGTATATGGGATGTAGTATCTTATCTAAGTGGTATCCTAATACTACACTTAGCGCGATCCCACTTGAATCACACATGATCTCAAAGGGCTTGGACTAGTCTTGACCTATAATGATTGGGGATGAAATCAACCTCTTCTTCAATTCTTCAAAGGCTTTGAGGCATGGTTCATCAAAGACAAACTTAGCATCCTTCTCTAGAAACTTGCAAAAGAGGTATGCAATTTGAGAGAAATCTTCTATGAACCTCTAGTAGAATCATGTATGCCCCAGGAAGCTCCTTACACTCTTAACTGAGATGGGTGGGGGAAGCTTCTCGATCACCTCTACTTTAACTCTATTAACCTCAATCCCTTTGCAGGATATCTTGTGCCCCAACACAATCCCCACTTTTACCATGAAATGACATTTTTCCCAATTCAGCACCAAATGGGTTTTCTCACATCTTTCCAATATAGCATACAGGTGCTTTCAAGCAATCCTCAAATGAGTCTCCAACCACACTAAAGTAATCCATGAAGACTTCAATAATATCCTCTACCATGTCTAAAAAGATAGACATCATGCATCTCTGGAATGTCGCTAGGGCATTACACAACCCGAATGGCATCCTCTTGAATGTGAAGGTGTCATAAAGGCATGTAAATGTCATCTTCTCCTGATCCTCTAGAGCAATTATGATCTGATTATAGCCTGAATATCCATCAAGGAAGCAATACCGACCCTTTCTAGCTAGTCGGTCCAACATTTGGTCTATGAATGGCATAGAGAAGTGATCTTTTTTTATTAACGCATTGAGTTTTCTGTAATCCATGCACACACTCGATCCAGTGACTGGCCGCATTGGGATCAACCCATTGTTGGTATTTGGTAGAACTGTGATACCACCTTTCATTGGCTAAACCAGATTCATCCATTCACTATCAGCAATCAGATAGAACACTCTTGCATCCAACCATTTGATGATCTCCTTACGTATAACCTATTGCATAGGGGGTTGAGATGCTTTTGGTGTTCAATACTTAGCTTATAGTCCTTAACCAATTGGATTTTATGTGTACATATCCCGAAAGGATACCAATAATATCTGCAATCGTCCATCGAATGGCCTTCTTAAATTGTTTAAGCACCATGACAAAGGAGCTCACCTACTCATTATTCGAATCCACAATAACTATAATTGGCAAAGTGTTGTTGGCTCCCAAAAATGCATATCTTAGTTGTGCTGGAAGTGCCTTCACTCTAATACCGCTGGTTCTTCTATGGATGGCTTTGTAGGTGTTGACTCCCATTTTTGTAAGTCTAGCTCTAGCTTGGTTTGGTGCCTAGGGTTGTAAGACACCCCTAGAGCATTCAGTGTCTTCTCATAATCTAGGATGCCATCACTGTCAAAGTTTATCAGCACCGTTTCAAAGGTGTGAACACCCAATCTCACCTCAAGTGGTACTTCTAGTTTAGCACCATCAACAGTCTCAATAACAGAGACCACTCTCAAGTTATTTTCTTTCTTTTCCTACTGACAAATGTTGAACACAACCTTATTTTTCCCAATATAAACTTGAGTTGGCCCTTCTCCATATCTACCAAAATGCGTCTAGTAGCTAAGAAGGATCTCCCCAAGATGATAGAGACTTTAAAATATACCTCGCAATCCAAGATCACAAAGTCTATGAGGAATATAAACTTCTCAACTTTGATCAGTACATTATATAGTATCCCCACAGGCTTCTTCACCGTGCAATCAGCCATCAATAACCGCATGCTCATCGGAGTAGGGCTCCCAATCCCAGCTTTTTGAAGACTGCAAGGGGTATCAAATTAATGTTAGCACCTAGATCACATAGTACCCTTGTAAATTCCACATCTCCAATGGTGTAGGGTATGGTGGAAGCACCGAGATCTTCTCGCTTCTGAAATAAGGACCTTGTTGCAATAGAACTGCAAAGCTAAAGCTCTTGGGAAAACTCATGACTCAAAGTGTACTTCTTAGTAACCAGGTCCTTCATGTACTTCGCATACCCTGGTATCTTATCCAATGCCTCAATGAGAGGATGTTGTTGGAGAGTTGTTTCAGCATGGAGAGAAAGTGCTTAAACTTGCCTTCCTCCTCCCTCTTTTTGATTCTTTGAGGGAAGGGAGGAGGAGGCCTAGGAATGGGCTTCAAATTCTGTGGTGCATCAACAGCTTCACTCACCCCATCTTTCCCATGATCATCTCCTAGCTCTGCATCCTTGGCCGCAACTATCTCCACTTGAACATCATCCTCATTAACTGGCATGGGAGGATCAATAGTGCTCTTGCCACTCTGAGTAATAACCACCATGCACTGCCCTTCATTCTTAGGGTTCTGAATTAGGCTGCTAGGCAGTGTACCCCTTTGACGCTAATTGAGTTGAGTCAACATTTGACCAAACTATTACTCAAGTTGTTTGATAGCTATAGAGTGAGACTCGATTTTCTAATTAATGCTGGAAATCTCAGATTTTATACACCTTAGAGTCTCATCCTGTGTCTCAGCTTTCTTCAACAGGAGACCAAACATCTCCTCAATTCTTGATCTATTTGTACCTGTGTCGTGGTTATATGGTGGCATATAAAGACTATTTCTAAATCCATCTCTACGACCCCAATCTACATCTCTCTCTAGGCCTCTATTTTAATCATAATATCTTCCGCAGTTGTCCCTGAAAGCTCCATATCTATTGAAGTTCCGACCTTGGTTTTCTTTACCTTAGCGCTAATAGTCCTAATTAGACCCTTTAGCATTGGTCCAAAAACCCCTTGTCTGATCAGCAATAAAGCAGGTGTCCTCTTTATAATAAGGCTCATCATATATAGGTGCACGTGGAGGTTGATGAACCACTGCATTGACTCACTTGTAATTTTGCTTCATCATAACCTTCATACCTGTGCAAATTTTATCAAGCTCTTGCATAATTTCTTCATTTATCTTTGCTTACTCTGAACCAACACTGACAGTGCATGAACTTTTGGTAGATACTCTATCTCTTTCCCATGCATGATTAGACTTGACCACTCACTCCATTCTTTCTGATATCCTTGCGAAGGGCTAATCTAAAAACATGCCCCACATGATAGTGCCAGCATAAGCCTTCTTATTCTCATCAAGGGCACAGTAGAAGATCTCCACCAAGGTATCATCAACTATCTTATGGTTTAGGATACTCTTCAAGCATTCAGTAAACTGCTCCCAAGTAGTACTGCTCGAATCACCGGGAAGTTGCTCAAAGTTGTTGATTTGGTCTTTCAACTTGAGCTTCTTTGATCTAGGGAAGTACCACTCTAAAAAGGCCTTCTGTAAATCTGCCTAACTGGTGACCAAACTCTGCAGGAGCTTAGACAGACATAACGTTGCACTACCAGTAAGACACAATGGGAAGACACAAAGTCCCACAGCATCCATAGACAGATTATATGTTCTTATCATACTCTTGCAAACAAATGCAACCTTGTGTAGATAGCTATGAGGATCTTCTGATGGTCAGCTCATAAACAGCCCACGGTTCTACAGCATTTGAAGCAATCCACTCGACACTATAAACTTTATACTAGCCAGTATTAGTGGAAACACAATAGCTCTCGTCACCTCTATAGCCATAGAATTTAGCCTGTATTAATTCCATTGATAAGCATTGGCATTAAAATCCTATGGCTATAGAGCAATGTCCTCAAGAGGATATGGGTTCTTATGATCAGTATTCTCATTCTCATTCCCGTTTAGAGTTGTATTAGCCACATTATTGGCATTGTCTTAGGACATTCTTCTCAATGTTCTATAGATCTCTGGGTCAAACAGAGTCAAGGGTCTGCCTTGACTTTACGTGTTGGGCATACACTACACTTACACCCCACAAAGAAAACAAAAACAACAAAAAATGGATAATGAGGGAAATAAGGATTAATACCTAAATCACTAGAATTAACTAAGTCTGGCCATATTCCCCGTCAAGGGCGCCAAATTCTTGATGTCGCCTAAGTTACACCTCTTTTTTAAGGATAAAGCTATCATTGTCATGAAATATAATCTAACTTGGGTTAGGGTTGAACCCAAGGGCCTACGTAGACTAAACAGAATTCAATCACCATAATTTGAGTAATTAATCGACTTACTTCCCCGGGGAGGGGGGAGGGGTTGAAATAATCAATAGAAAAGTAAACCTAACACAAGAGTGAAATCAATATGGAGAGAAACTTGGGTATTGTGTTCCCCATGATTTCCTAACTTAGTATCACTAGATAACCTAATTCTCTTCTAGTGTGTAGCATGCTAGACGGTAAGTTAATTTTCACCAAACCCTTTGGTCAAAGGTGAGAGGCTAATTTCACTATGTAACTTGGCTCATCTCCATACTATGCATTACTAACCCTTACCTATTAGTCCCAGTACAACCTCCCTTGGCTCAGTTCAGTTGATTAGATGAGAACACATAAATCGAGTCTTGTTAATTAATCTATTTTCCTAATCATTACTACCTTGGTCAAGTCAATAACACTAGGGGGTTCTAATGTTGGACATGACTAGAAAACATGCAAAATGAAGAGAGTTAATTAATATATGCATGCACACTTTCCAAGAATTATGAATTATCCAGTTTTACCTTGTTAGTTCTTCATGGCTCCAAAAACCCTAGTTGTGGATTTAGCTACTCATACTTTGTGTAGATTCAAGACTTATAAATTGGAATAACATAATAGAGCACTTACACAATTGAATTAAGAACAAGTGAATCCAACTTTTAATCAAAGCAAAAAAAAGTATAAGGGATCAAAAATCATACTTAGGCGCCTAAGCACCAGTATGTGGCTAAGTCTCATCATCCTTGTCCTGCAGGGTAGTCTCCTCAGTAGTAGCACTATGTCCGGAGGGTCCAACACCTCTCTCAAAGTACAAGTGTTCTCAAAACTCTCCAATGTAATCTCACTATTTTCTCTCTCTAATTACTGAGTTCTCTATGTACTATGCGAAAACTTCTAAAAATAATCAAAAAAACTTATTTATAATATTTAAAATACATGTCCTAAACAAAATAGGATTG
>DF357689.1:6627-16627 GCA_000787875.1 Solanum virginianum | reverse complement strand
GAACTTCAAGTCTACAACACCCCATCTACGACTCGTAAAGTGATTTATGACCTATAGAGGGGTTTCATCTAATGAATCTTCAGAAAGTCCTAATCTCTAATCCTCAGGGCACGAACCATGTTCTACGACTCATAAATCATTCCACGACCCGTCCGCATGTTCATAGAATCAACTTCAGAAAAATCAGTCCCTCATTGGATTTGTCCACAAAACCTCTTCATGACCCCTAGAGTGAACTACGACCCGTAAAAGGTCTTATATTGTATCAAAAATCAACTACTTCTGTATTCCTTCCCAAAATCAAGGTCAACCCTCGAATCTTGCAAACATAACACAAAAGCACATAAAACCAATTAACATTACATTGCGAACACATAAAATTCCAAGTTTTAAGCATCAAAAGTGTTGTATTTTGACAGCACATCAACATCTTCCATCAATTGGAGTAAGATAGGATCTTGGTCTTGCTTCTCCTCTACCTCTACCACAAGAGATGATTTAGACCTATTATGCATAAGTATTCCACTTTCACCAAATTCATCTAGTTGAACTCTCAAACGCGCTAGCTTGTGCACCTCTTTACCTAACTCTTTCTTCTCTTCTTCCACTTGAGCTATGCTTCCTATAGACAACCTGGTAAGAGCATCAACAACCACATTAGCTTTACCTAGATAGTAAAGGATGCTCATGTCATAGTCCTTGAGCAGCTCAAGCTATCTCCTATCTCAAGTTAAGCTCTTTCTGGGTGAATACATATTCTAGGCTCTTATGGTCTTTGAATACATCAATATGTGCTCAATATAAGTAGTAGTGCCAAATCTTGAGTGCAAACACCACCACAGTCAATTCCAAGTCATGAGTTAGATAGATCCTCTTATGGTTTTTAAGTTGCCTTGAAGCATAAGCTATGACTTTACGTCTTTGCATCAGAACACATCACAATCCCACTCTAGAAGCATCGAAGTAGATCAAAACATCATCATCTCCCTCAGGTAGAGACAATACTAGCACAGTTGTCAATCTAGTTTTCAACTCCTGAAAACTCTTCTCATACTCATCGAACCACTGAAACTTCACTTTCTTTTGAGTCAGCTTAGTTAATAGCGGGGATATAGAAGAGAATCCCTCAACAAATCTGTAGTAGTAACCAGCCAAACCCAGAAAACTTGGTATCTCAGTTGGAGAGGTAGGTCTAGGCCAATTTGGATTAACTCCCTCAATCTTCTGCATATCCACTCAAATACCATCACCAAGACAACATGGCCCAAAAGTGACACCGATTTAAGCTAAAACTCACATTTTGAAAATGTGACATAAAACTCCTTATCATTACGAGTCTGAAGAACAATTATAAGGTGATCGACATGCTCTTCTTCATCTCTGGAGTACACCAAAATATCATCAATGAACACAATCATGAACATAGCAAGGTACCATCTAAATACTATGTTCATCAAGTCCATGAAAGTAGCAAGAGCATTGGTCAATCCAAAGGACATTACTATAAACTCAAAGTGACCATATTGGGTTCAAAAAGCCATCTTTGGAATATCATATTCACTCACTTTCAACTGGTGATAGCCTGATCTGAGGTCTATCTTAAGGAAAACAGTGGCACCCTGAAGTTGGTCAAACAAGTCATCGATCCTCGGAAAAAGATATTTTTTTCTTAATGGTCACCTTATTTAATTGGCAATAATATATACACATCCTGAGGGAATCATCTTTCTTATGCAAACACTAGAAAAAAGCACCCAATGGAGAGACAATCAACCTAATAAATCATTTATCAAATAGATCCTTCAACTGCTCTTTCAGTTCTTTTAACTCTGCGAGAATGATTCTATATGGCAAAATAGAGATAGGTTAGGTATCATAGAAAACATCAATCCCAAAGTCTATCTCCCTATCAAGAAGGACTCTAGGAAAATCATTAGGGAAGACATCAGGGAATTCATTAATAATTGGAACTTACTCAAAAAGTAGAGTCTCTACATCATCAGTCTTAACTCGCATGAGGTGATAGATACATCCTTTAGAAATTAATTTTCTAGCCCTAAGGTAGGAAATAAACTTACCCTTGGGCACTACAGAACTACCCTTCCACTCTATAACAAGCTTATTTGGAAATTAGAATTTGATCGTCCAGATTCTATGATTGATAGAGGCATAACAGGCATGAAGCCTGTCCATGCCAAGAATCACATTAAAGTCAATAATCTCTAACTCAACTAAGTCTGCCAAAGTATCTCTATGATAGATAGAAATTGTACAATTTCTATATACCCTTTCTGCAAGAATGGACTCACCAACAGGAGTAGAAACACTAAAGGGCTCAAGAAGACATTCAGGAAAGATCTCAAACTTACTATCCATATATGGAGTTACAAATCATAATGTGGGACCTAGATCAAGCAAAGCATACATATCATGGGAAAAGAATTAAAGCATACTCTAATAATATCTGGTGCAACTTCCAGATCTTGTCGATTTCCTATTATATACAAATGGTTTGCACCCCCCTCTAGTGTTAGTTGTGTCATCTCTCTGACTACCACTGGTTGGTGGTGCTGTTGAAGATTGAGCTTTATTACCTCTATCGCCCCACCTTTTCATCGGGCACTTATTCTGGAAGTGATCAGTCTATCTACACCTATATTAAGTATTGGTGCCCTCACAACACTCAGCTAGGTAGAGTTTGCCACACTTGCCACATGGTGGTTTCCCCCTCGAACCTTGAGTCACACTAGCTTGGGATTGAGAACCCAGAGCTCTGGAATTCCGATGGCCCTAAGACTTCTGATCATACATGATGTTACTCGGAGCTGGTGCATGTATGTGGATAGTGCATAATTTAAAGACCTTTTCTGAAAATAGGACATGTCCCCTTACTTTGCTTATGTTGTCTAGGCTCATGCCCTGCTGATTTAGCCTTCTTGTTCAAGTGCTCCTGGCAATCCCACTGTTTATCTTCTTCAATTTGTTACACATAAACCATAACTCTAAAGATGTCCAAGCCCAGGATCAGCGAGGGGATCAGTAATGTCACTTAGCACTCCTTTTTCATATGTTTCCCCAAGCCGAATATGAACTTCTCATTCTACACCTCATGTCAGGGACCATCTCTGAAGCATATCTAGGTAGTTGTATGAATTTGAGGCTATATTCTTTAACAGCCATCCTCTCCTACTTTAAGTTAACAAACTCATCAACCTTCACTTCCCTCAACTCTCGTGGAAAGAAGTGATCAAGAAAGGCATTCTCAAAGTCATCCCAAATGGTAGGCTCAGCATCCTCACCTCAGCTCTCTTCCAACTGATTATACCAAAAAGTTGCCAAATCCTTGAGTTAATAGGAAGCAAGTTCAACACCCTCAATCTTTGTCGCATACATAGCTTTCAACACCTTCAATATCTCATCAATAAAATTCTGAGAGTCTTCCTCAATTTAGACCCTATGAAGACTAGTAGATTCATCCTCAGAAAGTCCCTAAGCCTGATCACAGTAGTTAGATCTTGGGAGCTAGAAATAGGAGCTTGTGAACTCTGATTCCCACTCTAGGTGGCCACCAGTTGGTGAGCATAGTAATAGCTCCTCTGAAATTAGCTTCTATAGTAGGAGTAGGTGAAGTATTAGGTGCCTGGGAGCCCCAGTGACTCTAGCATGTCGACCTCAGCCTTTAGTCTTTATTTAAGGAGGCATCTCTGGTGGGGGATTCTCAATATTACGAGCTAAAGCATCTCTTTAAGTAGTGGTATGATTAGGAAGCATGATCTACAAACGCGTAATGCATGAATTAGATAGGTACTTTAATAGAGTTAAACTCTATCACATAAACTCATAATACAAGGAAGTGTAATAATTCCTAATGTCCTATAGCCTCCTGCTTGTAAAGCATGGTACATAACACACTCATAAACAAGACTCTCTAGGACACTTGAACTTTGTGCTCTCATACCAAGTTTGTCACGCCTCAGAAGGGAACCTTTGGCATAGCCAGCACTCAAAGACTATTGCTAGCCCCCAAGTGAACCACTTAGTCTCATCACATTCATTTCAATCATAACTAACAGCAGAAGACATTAATGATTAAGAACTACTTAATAAAAAGAAATGACAAAACAATAATGAAAGGCCAAATACTCTATCCATCAACTAAGTAAGGGCAATATGAAAGAAATCAGCCAAAAATAACGTCCAATCATAACTTGACAGTCTAGTCTATGAAGCCTCTAAATCATTTGACCAAATGGTGTTAATGATAGATGTATGACTACCGCCAAAATAAAATAAAAAGGCTAAACTAAAAGTTAGAAGAGAAAACATAATATCCTCTAAAAGTATAAGAGGGCTCGCCAATCAGCTGATAACAAATAGGTTCTCAAGAAAGTGCCTGTTGATGACCGCTAGTACCTTTCTTTGTACCATGAAAAGATGCAAGACCAAATGGATATCAGTATGTTGAATGTATGAGTATGTAAAATAGCAGAAAGAAACATGTAAATAAAGAATAATATCAACTCAAATAGCTCAACTCAAAAAGTAGGAAACTCAATCAGCAAGTCAAGAGTCTAAAGTAAGAATACAGTTTAGACAGTGACCCGCTTGACAATTTGCATCATTCGGCCCTGCTTTATCACCAACCTTCACAACTTGCATAATGATCTAATCCACTCAGAGTGCTATCAAGACTTATATGGGAGTTTCTCTAACTGATAACCATCACCTATGAACCAGTGATAATACAACGAAATGATATTATTGCCATATCCATCCAATAACTTGCTAGGGTAAAGGACATCCCTTCAGTGCATCCAAAATCAGTAACATTAAGTCCTCTTATTAGGATAATAGGAAACATCCAATTTTAAGATTCAATCCTCCCCTACGCTGGCTACGTAATTATTGAGGTCGAGTTAGACTTACTCTTATATAATTTGGTGTTCAATACTCCTCCCAAGACTCAATATGATCATAAGACATCAACTCTATGGTTAACTTATTCATCTAGTCTTATTGGACATTTGTTAACTCAATTCATCATATCAACTATCAACTCTTTAGTTAGGAATATTCTTTTATGGATTAGCCCATGACTCATAAAGATTACCCATCATACATCATTCCAACTCATAGTATTCCAGAAACAAAAGTAGAGTTAAAGCATTTAGGGATTCTATACACTCTTTAGGTTCAAATTATACTTATACATACCTATTTAAGTGCAATAAGTAAAAATAACAAGAATTCATTCTAGGGTTCATCTAGAAAAGTAAAATCATTTATTTTAAGTATTCAATTCATAAAAACTATAATTCATGCAAAACTATATAGAAATATATTAGAATTAAAGAAAAATCCTTCAAGAAACATCCATCGGAGACTCAATTCGTTCATAAAATCCATGTTCTAGTTAGCCTTACGTACTTGGAAGTTTTGAATCTTGAAATAGCGTGAAGATATTTACAGGATTATCCTCAAACCCTAGCCTTTTTCTCCCTTGAAACCTTGCCCTAAGTTGAAGAGTGTTTTAACGTGACAAAGTTGAATAGTTATGTTTGGGGATGTGTTTAGGTATAAAAGCGTTATATTATGACTTTGAAAGGGTGGAAAAAGACCAAAATAAGCTTTCTTAAAAATGTTGTCAAAGTCATCCATGGGCCAACATACGGCCCATAGGAACCAATCTATAAACCTTTAGGCAAATTTTGTGGTTCTGGATTGATTCCACGACTCCAATCTACGACCCCTAGAAGTATCTATAACCCCCAACTGGGTTCGTCAAGTATGGGAGTCAAAAATAGATTTTTTGAAATTTTTCCACTAGTTGACAGTATGGGTCGTAACTCAAACTGCGGCTCATAAGTCATCCCATAACCCAACTGTGCTCTAGAATTTTATAATAAAATGGTCATAACTTTTGACTCAAAACTTCAAATAAGGTGAAATTGGTGGCGTTAGAAAGCTAATTTAAAAATCTTTCATTTGGTAGGTCTGGGCCACCTAGTTCCTTCTGTTCTAAGAGTTATGTTCATTTAAAGTTGACCCTTGTATAATCTACTACTAGAAACTCAATTGATAGGAAAGTTTCGAACTAGGCTAAGTGCTAGAGGTCTCTTATGACCCTAATCTACTTTCCACATATAAGAATGAGGCTTGAAACATAGGTACTTTTAAGAATAGAGTTATGAAGTGTCATACTATCATCATATTCTTCATGCTCCAGCTCGTGACTTTTTCTTTGCCATGGAACTAGGATTTTTATAAATATGAGTGCTGAAAAAATATAAATGGTAAGTAAAAAAAATAAAAGAATGAATGGATAAATGCTTTAAATATAATGAGATAATTTTTTAGGAAAATAAGACTTTTATTCGAAAGCATTCCAGCTTTTCAAAAGAGGTAAGCGACAAAAAAGATCAAGTATGATTCAAGCCTCGATTTTGATCATGCAAATTTTAAGAACTACTACTTTTCACACTACTAGGATTCTCGCTGAAATGGAGATGGGCTGACGGTCCAGTTCTACAATGCTTCTCCAGGCATGGCATCACGGATGGTCGGTTTGCTAAAATCTATCTCTTTCTCTTCTCTAATCATGGCCATGAACAAATTTCCTATTCCTTCCACGATGTCATCTTCAATTGTTAGACCTAGAATTGGAGCTTATTCTAGTATAAATGTCAACTTTCTTGACTTCACATTGAAGACTCTTCCCGATATAGGTTAATATCCAAGTCTGGTGATACCTTTCTGATGCTTTCAGCTAGATTGGTTCAACTATGCCATTACATTTGGGTCCTACTCATGTCTTAGGCTAATATCCAAACTTCAACATCTCTGAGGCAACTATCTTTGCTGCGCTTGACAATTTGCATCATTCGGCCCTGCTTTATCACCAACCTTCACAACTTGCATAATTTCCAAAGTATGAAAAGTGGCTCTATTTAATTCTCTAGTGACTGGAACAAAATTAACAAAATAGATAGGGTGACTATACTCCCCATGGATGGTAAATTCTGTGCGACCCCACTCAAACTTTACATACTAATAAAGAGTTGATGGCACGGCTCTCGACATGTAGATCCATGGTCTTTCTAGCAATAAGTTGTAGTTAGACAACACATCTATCACTTGAAATAAAATGGGGAATTCAGTTGGCGCTACTTGCAATTTGAGATAGATTTCTCTTGTAAAACTTCTTTATGCCCAATTGAAAGCTCTGACTTTTACACGACTCTCTTTTATCTCTCCCATGTTCACACCCAAATCCATTAGCATTGTGAAAAGGCAGATGTTGCATCCCAAACCACCATCAATCAGAACCTAAGTCAAAATCTTGCCACAAAATTTGATCGCAATGTGAAGCACTTTGTTATATACAACCCCTTCCATTGGTAGCTCATCATCATGGAAAGAGATCTTGTTAGCTTCCACAACTCATCCAATAGTTATAGCTAGAGTTTCACTTGTGGTCTCTTTTGGAATGCAAGCCCACTTAATACTTTCATCAAAGCATTCCTATAGGCTTCAGAACTCATAAGCAGTGACAAAATGGATATATGGTCTGGTGTTTTCTTCACCTGCTCTTTAATTGAATAGCCTCTAGGTTGGCCTTCTTCCAAAAGTTAGTAATTTTTGCATCGGTGATATTTCTCTTCAAATTTTGTTCCTTCTCAATAACTCTTTGAATAGGATCGTCGGGAGCATAACATCTTCCAGACCTAGTCATTCCTTGAGCCAAAGCAGTATCAATCATCTCACCGTTACCTTTTATTTGGTAATCCCATGGAACTGCTTTGGTTCATACTCAGACTTCTTGTGATTAAAGTGGTTATCACAGATCTTAGTAAGTAGGTTTGAATAGTCAAAGGTTCCCTTAATTGAATTGTGATCATAGGTTGTGCCAAATACATAAGAACAACTTCTTTGGTATTCCAACTAGGGCTCAGTTCTCCTGTGTCTTGTATATTCTTGGAAGACCTCAGATGTTTTCTTTGTATATTGGCTAATCAGAAACTGTCTAAAGTAATTCGGTGTTAAATTTGAAATGAGTCATGAAACCCTTGTCATTTCTTGCTAATCACGCCATTAGCAAGGATCCTGATGTGTATACCAAGTCAAGGCTTCTCCGAACAAGCTTCAAATAAACAACTTCGTTCCTAGCTTCTCATTTCTCCCTACACCGACTAGCTTATCATAATATGCCTTTAAATGCACATGAAGATCACCTTTCCCATCAAATAATTCAAACTTCAACGGCTTGTAGCCTACTAGCATATCAATGTCGGGGTGAATGCACAAGTCATCATAATCTAAGCTCTCTGCTCCCCTAGTGACTTGCAAGCTTTTTTAAGGCCTTCTTAAACCATGAAATTGGGCGTTTATTGACTCATCTTCTTTTTAGCAAGAATCTTTCTCCATTTTTGCATATTGATCGACTTCATATGGGACTCTAACTATGGTTAGGGTAATGAAAGCAGGGACTTCAACAGCATATATAGGTGGCACATGTGGCTCATAAGGAGCAACAATGTGTGCCCCAAATATGAGTTG
The DNA here is from genome assembly GCA_000787875.1 of Solanum virginianum. Classification (NCBI taxonomy): domain Eukaryota; kingdom Viridiplantae; phylum Streptophyta; class Magnoliopsida; order Solanales; family Solanaceae; genus Solanum; species Solanum virginianum. The sequence continues at coordinate 8,071 of DF357689.1, read as the reverse complement.
CATCGCTAGGTAGGTGGGCATGGTAGGGCCTTGAGTAAGAAGGTCATAAGTTGTTCTAACCGTTGATAAAGGAGCTAGTGGGGCTTGACTATGGATAGGAAAATGTTGGGTTTGCTTAGGTAGGTTTGGTAAGTCCGTGGAAAGAAAGTCAGTTTTAGGAAAGTAGATAGGTGTTTTGTAGGTTTGCACTTATGGTCGATAGACATATCGGTATCCTTCTACTGATGGGTAGCTCTATGAAATCACTAAATTTCTCCAATATGGAAGTGATTTTGAAATCTAAGAATTTGAAAGTCACTGTACTTGGATCTCAAAATTCCATTAACAGGGTAATGATCATCTTGTTTGTTCGAATTTCCATGAGCTATAGCAACCTTCCTAAATGTCTTTTGGCCTAAGCTCCATATGCCCCACGAATATTTTGCCACCAATTTTGTAGGATGTGTGGGGCGGAAATGACCATCTTAATGTCTGGAAGATTTTGGTTGATTTTCATCTAGAGAAAGAGAAAGAGGCATGATAAGTATGTTTACTCCAAATCCATCATGTCTTTTAATTTAGATCATTCATATTGACTTTCACAAAAGTATGTCATCGGGTGTATAACCTTTGACAAAGGGTGGCTTCCTAATTGCAAAGATGATGCCTTGGACTGTCTCACCTAAGGTATATGCAAAATGACTTATTTTCTTGAGTAAGAGTTTTCCCTAAACGCTCAAGAGTGGACGGAAGTTTTGCGAGAAGCTAAGGTACACTAAACTTATTGTACCAGCTTTGAAACAAAGGAATCCAAAAGAAGGTTTGGTAATATGTGTAAGTGTACGGCCAAGGACTCGATAGAAAGTGAGAATAAGAATGTAGGAATACAGTAACTAATAGTATTTTCAGACAAATAAGGAACACAAGGTTGGATTTAACTTGCGACCTTTCAATCAAAGCAATATATAAAACAAATAATTAACTAACAAATATTAACTAACAATAAATCTGTGAGAACTCGTATTGTGGTGTATTGGAACCATTGTGGAATTTGGGATCAATGTTGCAATTTTTGGAAAATTTGGGACTTAAGTGTATTTTTGAAAAGCTTGAGAACTCAAGTTGGAATATTTCATAGATGTGTGTGTATAAACTTATATATATATATATATACATGTGTGCATAAGGCTTCTTTAAAATTCTAGAATGATTGTCTTTTTATCAATAATCAAAAAAATCAAGAGTTATTTAATTAAGTTGGGTCCACTCAAGTTGTGTTTTAATTTGATTGGAGCAAGTGTATAGGGTGGGGCCTTGAGGAAATTAATATATACATGTATATGCTCCTTTGGTCTTCCATAATAAGAGGAATTAACACTTAAAAAAAAGCTTCAAGACCCTTCTCCTAAACCAGGTTCGGATTGCTACAGTAGAATTTGCTTACATATTTCCATTCCCGGGATGT
>DF357690.1:106575-138493 GCA_000787875.1 Solanum virginianum | reverse complement strand
CGTACTGTCATGTGCTTTCCTTACTTTTGATCATATCTAGTCCGTTCTGTGCATGGGTTTTGAGATGAGGGTTCCTCGAAAACAGCCTCTCTACTTAGGTAGTGGTAAGGTCTGCGTACATTCTACCCTCCCCAGACCTCACTTGTGGGATTTCACTGGGTATGTTGTTGTTGTTGTTGGAAAGAATTCTTGTTAGAAAGAGTCCAGGTTGAAAACCATAATAATATAGTGAACTATTTTTTATGGTTTCATTGCAGTGTATATTTTGATTTTATGGTTGGTATTCAAAAGATTTTAATTTATTTTTTAAATTATTTTTCTAATACAGGGACCGTGGATTATATACTTCTCTGTTTGCTGAGTTTATCTGCCATGATTATGACTATGTGTAGATCGAAAAAGAAACAGTTGATTCTGAATTTTGCCGCTTGAGATATGGCAAATTACTATGAGATTATGCAATAGAAAAATTGATTATGATGCAATTCGCGAAAGCGAGATGACTGAAAAGATTTTTAGTAAGTTTGGTGGACCTAGGAGTACCGAGAAATATGTCCTTATCAGTGAAAGAGTGTCCTTCTGGGGAGTGTGTCCCTGTCAGTGAAAGAGTGTCTCCCTCTAAGTACGTGCCAAGGATGAAGTCACAACATCTCTGTTATGGTTTTTTTTTTTTTAATTATTATTGTAATTACCAAAGTGATTATATAATGTTTCCTATCCAAAATTTTCACTTTTTGTGTGTATTTTTTTTTGACATTTTTTAGTGTTATAAATTATATGAGCATATTATGGTTTGTGACTTGAACTAATTTATGGTATTTGAAATGATTTTTTTTTTTGGTATATACAAAATTAATTATGTAATATTGTCCATTTATTAAGTTTGGTGTGCTGTAGATTTTTTATGATTTTCTTGATACTTTTGTTGTTCAGATTTTTTTAAATTGGTATTATTTAAAATTTCATGCATAAATAAAGTGTCGATGTACATTTTTTTAGGCCTGATTTTGGTGGTATTATCATGTTTTTTTAATTTTGTGTCGAAATACTAATTCTTTATATTTTAATTGGTAATATAACATTGGTATTAAATGTGGTAAAATGAAATTATGTTGGATGTTGAAAAATATCATTGCAATAATTAAGGTATTAAAGGTGGTAAAAATTGTGTTAGATGATTTTTAATCTTAGCTCCTGTTGTAAATATAAGATAATATTGATTTATAGAAAATTGAAATTGTTTAAAAACTAATGGATAAATTAAGTTTTGTTGTGCAGTTTTGATTTTTGGCATTATTTTGGTGGCTTTATAATTTTTTTATACTAGTTGATAAGATATTTGGTTGATTATTATTTTTTACAAAGTTAAATATTTTTTGGTATATAAAATGTATATATATATTGGTATATTCTAAGTGTCTGCGTAAACTGTTCAAAAGTCAAATAAAGATGAAAGTTTATTTGGTATGATGATTGGTTCTGAATAATCATAAACAATCGTAATTTGTAAATATAAAAATTGATTTGAAGATTGGTATTATATTGGTGGGGTGATGATTTTTTTATATTAGATTATATGAAAACTAGTTGGTGAATGTCTCAATTCCTATCCGCCCAAGGTAGAGAGTTCGATCAAACGACAAAATGGTTCGTGCGACCTGTGAGCATAAAGGCTTGCCTTCAAGGTCTTATAAGCCTTTTATAGGAATTCAGCTATTACGCAACTCAACCCTTCTCCGCAAACTCTTTCAGTTGTTGAATGCGCAAAACTACTTCACGTAATTATTGAATTCACTGCGTGGTGGAATGAAATGATCTTGTTTTGTTCCTCAAAGCAAGCCAACAACGGTACTAATTCACCTAATCGAAGAGAAGAGGATGATCTCCTCTCTCGTAGCAAAAAGAAGTGTCAACACCACTCATTGGGATATTTTTCGTTTGTATTGGTACTGAATGAAAATATCAGACAAAGGCTAGCAGTATAAGCCCTTCTCCGGCCTGAAAAAAGCAGCGAATTGTAGAAGCTAGGGTTTGAATTAAGGTAAGTCAAAATTTTAAACAATATTCAATTAAAATTAAAAATTAAACCAATAGAATTGAAACTAACATGAATATGAAAACATAAGTAAAATATTATAGAAATATCATAACTTAGCTGCCCAAACTAATATATAGAAACAACTTTAAAAAAATAGTCACATCAAAATACGAAAAAATAAATATTCACGACAAAAAACACATCAACACCCACATCCAAAACATCCGCAATAGTAATAAAAAAAAACATAAAAAAAAACGCTACCTTAATTAATGACGTTATTGGGAAAATATGCTACCTTAATTATTGGAAATTTACAATTTGCATTAATGATGTTTTCAAGTTTTGTCTCCTAATCAATTTGGTAGAATGTGTCTTTTTTATGGGGATTTCTTACTATTAATTGTACAACTGCCTTAATTAAGTTCATGCTAATTAATGTTACCTCTTTTGCAAAATAATTATCGGTATGCTAGTATAAATATGAAAAAGTTGGTTAGGTCATGTAATTTAAGTTTTTAAAATGTATAATTAAGTTTTTTGCCATTTTTTTAATAATAGAATCATCATCAATGGAATTATTCAATAGTAATATCACATCGTTCTCACGTTCTCAATAACCACTTTATCATCATCATTCAATATTACTGATCAAAGAGTCTATATTTTTTCTAAAATTCTTCAATAATATCATCAAAATATCAAAGATTATACAACACTTGTATCACTATCACATTTATAATGTCTCAATAATTATTTCAGTCATTAGCATTTATCATTACTCAACACTAGAGACACTATTAGGAATTCACGATTTTCATCAACGGGGATCACATAAAAAATCAATTATCTTAACATGAGAATTAGTATCATCAACCAACATTTCTCAATATTCAAAGCAACATCATCAATCATATATTAAATCATCAATGTAACCAAAATTAACGGGGCAAGAAAACAACGGGTCATACCTTTATAACGATTTCACGAAAGTTGTTAAGCCACCAACGAATTTAGCCCAAGATCATACCCCGTTTAACTAGGAACACGGATTATAGTTCATGAACCAAATGCCTTTGGGTGTTTTTGATGAATTAAACACTCCTATCCTTCACTGGTTTTGCACCAGTTATCTTACAGTAGATTCTCAAGTCCAGTTTTATTCAAAAAATTCAACTGATTTTATCTGCAGTATTTTCTTTTCTTGTAACTTTCTTCTTCCATTAACTTAAGGAATCAAAACCACCTTCCCTAGAAATAGGAAAGTGATTGGTGGTTACAACCACCTCCTCCAAGGAAGATAACCATCTAGTCTTATCCTTCAGGATAAGATTGGACAGTTATTTAAATAACTGCACCATTGTAAAAATCAGATACTCGGATCAGATTAAGATTGGATTGGGTTGGTCCACATGTGCGACTCACAATCCCAAAAAAAAAATCTTACATCTCCCACTTTGCACATGGCAGATAAGACCCGAGTCAATATTATATCAACCTAACACACAATTCAAACGACAAAATGGTTCGTGCGACCTGTGAGCATAAAGGCTTGCCTTCAAGGTCTTATAAGCCTTTTATAGGAATTCAATCATGTATGAAAAGAATCCACTATCAACATGAGGATATCTATACTCACAATACTCCAGACTTTTACTACTTCAGTAGTTAATCATCTTATCCCTCATCCTCTTTAAGAGGCTGACTTGCGAGTCCATATTTAATTTCAATCTTTATAGTCTTCTCTTTCTACTTGAATCTATCTATTTTAAATCAACTGCTTTCCTAGACATGTATCTATCAGTTTTCATAGTCTTCCCTTTCTACTCGAATCTATCTAATTCAAATCAACTGGTTTCCTAGACATGCACCGCATTTCCAAATCATACATAGTTATTAGTAATATGCTAAAGTAGTAATATCAATCAAAATTTAAAGAAACAGTAAAAGGTCAAAGGGTATTTAATTAAAAAGTTCAACTTTGACTTTTCAGGGTCTCACACAATGAAGAAACCAAGATCATTCTTTCATTAACCCTCCTGTCGTATAACAGACATGGTATGAAGCACGTGCCATGATATTCTCACCTTACACAGGCGCATGTGTCTTACTCCAATATCGTACAGACCTTAGTCTAGACATTCTCAATGTCTAACCTGAGTTTTTCTCTATAATTATCCTCAAACTCATTTCTCAGAGAGACTTTTGTATGGTTTCCAAAACAAGTCTAAATGTGGCAGTGATACATATCTCTTCACATTCCCCGACGTAAGAGGCAATTGCTTATGTGAGAGAGCAAATCTCATGACTTTTTTGACATGTTAAACATTACCACACGCCTCTAAGATATAAAACAATCTTATATTGATGAGGAAGTAATAACAACAAATTTATATTACAATACAAGTCACATCATACGTAAGCCTAGAGACTTAACATGTTTATCAAACAAGTCTCTTGATATCGCCTTTGTAAACATATCAACTATCATATCACGAGTAGAAATGTATTGTAAATTCACTTCTCCACTTGTTGCTATATCTCTTACAAAATTATACTTAATATCAATGTATTTGGTTTGCTATGATATATAGGATCCTTTGTATATGCAATAGCCACCTGACTATCACAATATAAAGTCATGGGACCCTTAGGATTCTTTGCAATATTCAAATGCTCAAAGAATCGCTTCAACCAAATAGCTTCTTGTACTGCAGATGCACAGGCTACAACTCAGATTCCATGGTTGAAAGAGCTATGCAAGTTTGTTTCTTGCTTTTTCATGAAATGGTACCACCATTGAACAAGAAAATATAACCAGAAGTGGATTTTCTATCACTTCGATCACTAGTCCAATCAACATCTGTGTAGCCTCTCAAGAGAAAATTAAATCCACCATAACATAGTGAATAATCTGCAGTTCCTTTTACATATTGGAATATTCTTTTCACTACTTTCCAATGATCTCTTCCGAGATTCGACTGATACCTACTTACTAGACTTACGATATAACAAAAATATCTGGTCTAGTCCACATCATAGCGTACATTAGACTCCCAATAGCACTGGAATATGGAACTCAAGACATTTGTTCCTTCTCTTTATCACTCCTGGGACATATTTTAAGACTTAAAGTTTCACCTCTACATATAAGAGTATCCATGAGCTTGCAACTACTCATTTGATAAAGTTTCAATATTTTCTTATATAGGTTTCTTGAGACAAACACAAAGATTTCTTGGAACAATCTCTTTGGATCTTAACACCCAATATGTAGTTTGCTTCACCCATAACTTTCATATCAAATGACTTTGAAATCATGACTTGATAGTTTTTAGATACTCCAAATCATTTTCGGCTAATAGTATATCATCTATGTAAAGAGAAAGAATTATAAACTTTTCATTGGATCTTTTCATATATGATTATGGTGAAATCTAATGAAATAACCTCTTTATGAAATCTCGAGCACCATTGCCTTTAAGATTGCTCTGGACCATAAATGGATCTTTTTAATTTACAAACTTTTTTTTCTTGGCCTTTAACAATGAAACCTACAAGTTGTTCCATGTAGATTTTCTCGTTTAATTCTCCATCGAGAAAAATAGTCTTCACATCTATTTGATCTAATTCTAAATCTAAACGTGCAACTATAGTCAAAACTAGTTGAACAGAGGTAAACTTCACAACTAGTGAAAAGGTTTCCTCATAATCGATTCCAGCTTCTTGAATAAAATCTTAGCCACAAGTCGAGCCTTGTATCTTTCTATTGACTCATCTAATTTACATTTAACTTTGAGAATCCACTTATTCCCAATAGCTTTACGTCTTTATTGAAGGTCAACTAGTTTACAAACTTTGTTAGTTTTCATGGACTCTAATTATTCTTCCATCGCTTTTAACTATTTATCCTTTTCAGGACTTGATAAAGCCTCAGTCATAGAGTTAGGTTCATCCAACTCCGTGGGAGATACTAGAAAAACATAATCCTCAATCTAATAAGATCATTTAGGTACTCCTTTTCTTGTACGTTTACGCAGTTGAAATTCAAATTCCTCTATAGGAGTTTGGGATTCAAAACTGCCACTTGGACTAGGAATCATCTCTTGATCATTTGCCTCATAGATCATATCTGATGACATTCTCTGGTCTTTTGAATTCAACATTTCGTATAAAGGCTCACCTTCAAATATATCATTCCTTTTTCAGAAAAGTATTTTTCAAAAATCTGATATCTCATGATTCAATTTTAGTCACACTTTCATCTTTCAGCTCATCAATGAACACATATCCTTTGGAACAATCTGAGTATCTAATGAAGATACATTTCTTTCCTTTTGGACTTAATTTACCAAACTTACCTAGATGCTCTTTAATGTAACCACCACAACCCTAAGGTTGTAGATCATCAAGGTTTTTTTATGACTAGTCCAAAGTTCAAAAGGAGTGAAATTTACTGATGTAGAATGCACCTTATTCAAAATGTAGGTCACAGTCAATATGCATCTCCTCAAAAGGAGATAGGCAAATTTGCCTGTGCCATCGTTGACCTTACCATGTCCAACAATGTCCTATTCCTTCTTTTAGCTACACCATTTTGTTGGGGGTGTGTAAAGAGTAGTTTATTGTCTGATTATGCACTTTTCATTATATAACTCTTCAAATTGATTTTTATTCACATCCTCAGTCGATTCTCAGAACTTTATTCTTTTATCCAATTGATTTTCAACTTTATTCATATATCTTTTAAAGCACTCTAGTGCTTGAGATTTATGAGAAATCAAGTAAACATAATCAAAGTCCATGAAATCATTAATGAATGTAATGAAATATGTGGTACCAGACCTTGCCTTCACATTCGTTGAACCACAAATATCATAATGGATTAATTAAAGTGGGAACTCAACTCTCTTAGCTTTCCCAAATGGGTTTCGCGTATTCTTTACCAGCTAGATAATTTTCACAAGTCAACAATTCAATTTTAGATAAAGGACCTAAATGTCCTTCTTTTGCCAACCTATTCATTCGTTCTTGCCATATGTGACCCAATCTTGAATGCCATGTAACAACATCAATATCATTATTACTTGAAGAACATGCCATTATACAACGGTCAAAATAATAGTCGTAAGTTGAAAGATTACAATCTAAAACGATGAAACGATCATAATGTCGTCTAAAACCATACAAAATATCATCTAGTGTTATTCTAATACCATTGCAACTAAAAAATAAATTGAAACCATCATATAAAAGTACTGAGACAGATACTAAGTTTCGTCGGATCTCTGGAGCATACAAAATATCATGCAACATCTGGGATAGGCCACCATGTAAGTCTATTTTGCAAGTGCCTATTCCCTTGACTTCCAGACTTGCACTGTTCCCCACATAAATTCATCTAGATCCAGATGTAACTCAATGAAACTCTATAAATGCTTCTCGGTCTCGACTCACGTTGTCGGTGAATCCTGAGTCTACAATCCATATAGGATAAGATTCAGTTAGTAAAGAAGTGCTTGCAACATATACATCACTTACAGAAGCGTTTAGAAATACTACCTTTTTTGGCTCAGTACACTTATGAGCAAAATGCCCCAGAACGTGGCAATTGTAGCTCTTCAACTTGCTCTTGTCTCTTTTCTTAAAAATTCTTTTTTTTCTCAAAATTTGGTTTGTGCTTTTTCTCAGAGGGTCTTTTCTCGATCTCCTTACCCTTTTCTTTCTTCTTTCAATCTTTCTTGTGCTTAAAGCCTGAAGATTTCATGCCACTTGATTCAGCCTCATAGGCATTAGTAGTAATTTTAGTAGCACTAAGCCATTCATCTTCAAATGTTCCCAACTATTGGGAAGGGACCGGATCAATGCTTGAACTTGTTGCTCATCAGACAGAACGTGACCAACATTCTTAAGTTATGCTATCATGTTTGACGTCACCCTAAGTTGTTGCTTGACACTTTGATCATGATGCATTTTCAAAGTGTCAAACTTGATAGTTAATTGTCTTAGGCGAGTCACAAAAGTGCCCCCATACGTTCCTCGCAAGTGTGTCCAAATCGCACAAGCATTAGGAAATTCCTCACATTCAGGAATCATTTCATCAACCACAAAGTTTACAATTACTCCACGTGTAATGAAATCTGTCTTTTTTTGGGCTTTGTAAGTTTCAAGTTCTCTTTTGTTTTGAGCAATGTTACCCTCTTCTGGCTGACAAAGTATATGGTTTATGCCTTCGAACGCATTTTGCTCATCTAGGACATACCATATCTTACGACTCCAGATGTTGTAATTGTCACCATTCAGTTTTTCGCTCTGTTTAAGTTAGCAATAATACTTTTAATAGCCTTGTATGTAAGTTAGAGATAATTTAGCAAGTTTACTCATCAATTTAGGCATATATAAACATATATTTAAGCAAATTAATTTTAACAATGGGTTCACATATGGAGCAAAATCGAAAGGATATTATAAAATATTCAATCATAATTTACACTTCAAATTTTTAACTAAAATCAGAAATTAATTTCTTAATGTATAATTAATAAAGACTTACGTACCAAGATTGTTAAGTCTTAACTTAATAAAAGATTACCATAATAAAAAATAATTCAAGACATTTAAGAAAAAATAAATTTATTATGAATATCCATAACATATCCAAAAAATGGCATCAAAACAACATAGTCATCAATAAAGGAAAAACATCATCAGGGTAAACTTCACTAATCTTGACCCATTTAGCACCTAGAGCCAACACAAATTCCCGTATGGGTTTGTCAAGCTCAGGTTCCTTACATTCACCAATCAATGCAAGCTTCCAAAAAGGTGGAAGGAAATCATACAAAAGCCAAAGGGCTTCCTCTTTATCAACAACAATATGTTTTAAGATTTCCTCAAAATTTTCAATAAAAACTCTGAGAAAGTTCAAAAGAGAGCCTGACTTATCCATTTTAATTTTCTTGAACATAGCAAGCAATTTATTTCCTTCTCTTCTATTTGCCCTCAAGTCTCTATTTTGATTCTGTTCTTCAACAAAATAAGATCTAATGATTTTTGGTTTAGAATCAAATTCCTCAAGTGATCTTTTCTTCTGGAATCAAATCCTCTTTGCTCTATCAACAAGATTACTCCAACTTGGAGTAACAGGAGCATATTCCCGTTAAGACATATCTGAAATAGGAACAAAAAATTTAACATTATGGTATGAATCTTTCAAACAGTGATAACAAATATCACCAATTTTTACTAGAGAATAACAGACTACACTTAGGGCTCAAAGATGGAAGATTATTCCATTAAGTTCAAGAAAAACATTCAAAACAGCCCAAAACATAAAAAAACAACAAGTAATTTTTTAAGAAAAAATGTCAAAAACACTGTCATTTTTTAAAATAACATATCTTACTCATTTTACAATTATTTTTCTATTATTATATGTATTCGGAAACCTTGAAACAAGTACATAGTGAAAATACAAAATTTGGGCTGTAAATTTGGTTGAAATTTTTGAAAAAAAGGAAAAACAATAGTAGATAAGTAAAAACAACACAGTAAAAAACTACCAAACTTTAGAAGACCATAACTTATTCGTTTTTAATCCGATTCGCTGTTTTAATATAGTTTTGGAATTAGCAGAACGAGTAGATTCGATATAAAAATCAAGCCAAAAAAAAAATCACCAAACAGGCATCAATTTGGACCTAAACCAAATTTGTCTTTGTCAAAAAATTGTCAAAAATACCAATCATCAATAATTCATCTTTTCAACCATAAACAGATGAAAATCAAGGCATATAAACACAGAATCTACAATCAACCAACCATGCTCTGATACTAATTGTAAGCAAAATTAATGGGGCAAGAACAATGGGTCATACTTTTTGAAGATTTGACGAGAGTTGTTAGCCACCAACGAATTTAGCCCAAGATCACGCTTTGTTTCACTAGGAACACAAATTCTAGTTCATGAAACAAATACCTTCGCATATTTTTGATGAATTAAGGACTCCTATCCTTCACTAGTTTTCCACTATCTATCTTACAATAGATTCTCAAATTCAATTTTAATCAAAAAGTTCAATTGATCTTGTCTGCAGTATTTTCTTTTCTTGTAACTTTCTCAATAATTCATCTTTTTAATCATAAATAGATAAAAATCAAGGCATATAAGACCTTGAAAGTAAGCCTTCATGCTCACTGGTTGCACGAACCATTTGTCTTATAAATTGTGTATTAAGTTGATGTAATATTGACTCAGGTTTTGTCCGCCATGTGCAAAGTGGGAAAAGTAAATTTTTTTTGAAACCGTAGGTCGCACATGTGGATTGAACTGATCCAATCTTAACCTGATTTGAGTATTTAATTTTTATTTATGGTAGTACAGTTATATAAATAACTGTCCAATCTTATCCTCAAGATATGATTGGATGGTTATCATCAATTGAGGAGGTGGTTATAACTACCAACCAATTCCCTAATTTTAGGGAAAGTGGTTTGATTCCTAATGGGAGTGAGAAAAAGGAAGTTACATAGAGAAATATACTGCAGATGAGAGTCAGTTAAAGTTTGGAACAAAACTTGACTTCATAAATTACTGTAAGAGACGAGTTGCAAAACCAGTGAAAGATTGAATCCTTGATTCATCAAAATCACACAAAAAGCACTTGGTTTGTGAATAATAATTTGTGTTCCTAGAGAAATGGAGCATGATTTGGGGTTGAATTCGTTGGTGGCATAACAACGCTTGTGAAATCGTCAAAAAGGTACGACCCATTGTTCTTACCCCATTAATTTGCTTATCAATGGTATCAGAGCATTGATGATTGATCATTGATTCCGTGTTTAAATGCCTTGATGTTCTTCTATTTATGACTAAATAGATGAATTTTTGATGATTGGTATTTTTAACAATTTTTTTTAAAAAGACAGATTAGATTTAGGTCCTATTTGATGCCTGTTGAATAATTTTTTAGGCTTGATTTTTACATAAATCTAATCTACTCATTCGAAGGTTTTTGAAACTATTTTATAATAGCAAATCTGATTAAAAATCAGTGGGTTATGGTCTTTTGAAGTTTGGAAGTTTTTGACTACATTTTTGACAAATTTCCATTGTTTTACGTCTTTTTCAAAAATTTCCAAGTAGCATTATAGCTCAGTTTTTTCTTTTCATGATCTACTCATTTCAAACTTTCCAAAACTATATTATAATAGAGAATTGAATGTGCTTTTGGGATGTGCTTGTGATTTTGGGCTATGCTTGTTGAAATTCTTGACTTGAATGTTACTTTTTCATTATCAATTCATTTTGGGCTTTTCAGAAAGGTAACTCTTAGTCATCTATCTTCTTTTCACCTCAGAATTTTGGATTGGGGGGAAGTAGAGAATTGAAAAAAAGAAAATTTTAATAGCTAAACGGATTTAAAACGAATAGATTGCGATTGTTTGAAGTTTTTGGATAATGATGTTATCCAATTAAAGTTATACTCAAACCTTCAAGCCCTTTATGATTTATTTGCATTCTATCAGAAAGTTGTGGCATGTGTTATCACATCATAGTGTATTTTTGACTCCTAGTTCCTATTTCTGACATGGTTGAATAGGAACAAACTTGGATCACTCCAAGTGGGAGTTCTAGATGTCGGGTTAAAGGGAAAAGTGGAAGAGCACATCATCGAAGAACAAGTTTTCGAGGACGAGAGATCATAAAAAGTGGTGTCTCTAGAATGACACAAGACTAGTTAAGAAATGAAAGGGCTATTCAAAGGAAAAGAGAGAAGAAACTAAAAGAGTTCAAGTCTTTTAAGATGTCCCCAACAATTTCAGTTGCTATCTTTATTCAACCTTTTGAATTAAAGCGTATAGAATTGAAAAACTATGTGGATCTCTCAAATTGGGAATATTTGACTTTTTTAGTAGATTCCCTTTGTAAACTATGGAAAGAGAGACTGGTTAAAGTATGTCACAAGGTTTGGCCTAGCGAACCTTTTAGTGTGTATATACGTTATCTCAAATTTAAGGGGGAGGACTTTATTACAAATGATTTGTAAACTCATTTAGTTTGCTTATTTAAATATATGTAATATGTTGTTTCTCTCTTTGATATGAATATGTGAGTATTATCATATTTTAAAATCATTGTTGTTTCATAGTTCATTGAAATATGATAATGGTCTAATACTTAGTGATCTTTGTGAATAAGTCATTTTAATAAACATTGAGAAATTATTTTCTGATTTTAGTTAAACATTTGGAGTGTAAATGATGATTGGATATTTTGAATACCATTTTGATTTTACACCATATGTGAAACTATTATTAGAATTAATTTGCCTGAATGTATATTTATACATGTCTAATTGATGAGTGTTTTTGTATAAATGTCTCTAAGCTATAGACATGACATAATATAGTATTATATCTAACTTAAACAAATGGGAGAATCTAAATGGTGATATTTACGATACCTGGTGTCGTAAGAGATGGTATGTCTTAGACGAGCAAAACGTGCTCGAAGGCATAAACTATGTACTTAGTCAGCCAGAAGAGGGTAACATTGCTCAACATAGGAGAGAACTCAAAACTTATAAAGCCTAGAAAAAGGCAGATTCCATTGCACGTGGAATAATTGTAAGCTGTGTGGTTGATGAAATGATTCCTGAATGTGAGAAATTTCCTAATGCTCATGTGATTTGGATGCAGTTTCGAGGAACATATAGGGGGAACTTCTATGACCCGTCTGAGACAGCTAACTATCAAGTTTGACACTTTGAAAAAATATCATGATCAAAGTATCAAGCAACACCTTAGGATGATGTCAAACATGATAATACAACTTAAGAATGCCGGTTATGTTCTGTGTGATGAGCAACAAGTTCAAGCAATGATTCGGTCCCTTCCCAATAATTGAGAACATTTGAAGGTTAACCTGATCCACAATAAAAGTATAAATTTTTTTTCCTGATGCTGCGTGACATGTTGAATTTGAAGATGAGCGGCTTGGTGCTGCTAAAATTACTACTAATGCCTATGTGGCTGAATCAAGTGGTATGAAATCTTTAGGCTTCAAGTGCAAGAAATATTGGAAGAAGAAAGGAAAGGGTAAGGAGATCGAGGAAGGACCCTTTGAGAAAAAGCACAAATCAAGTTCCAAGAAAGGAAAAAGTTTTTAAAGAAAAGAGACAAGAATAAGATGAAGTGCTACAATTGCCATGTTCTAGGACATTTCGCTCGTGAGTGTACTAAGCTGAAAAAGGTAGCATTCTTAAATGCATCTCTAAGTGTTGTATATATTACAAGCACTAAGTTGAGATTAAGAAGAGTTTGTGGATTTTCATCGAGTTACATCTTGATGTAGATGGATTTATATGCAGAACAATGCAAGACTAGAAGTCAAGGGAATAGGCACTTGCAAAATAGACTTGCGTAGTGGCCTATCCTTCATGTTGCATGATGTTTTGTATGCTCCAAAGATCCAACGAAACTTAGTATCTGTGTTAGTGCTTTTAGATGATAGTTTTGATTTAGTTTCTAGCCGCACTAATATTAGAATAATGTTTTATATGGTTTTGGACTACATTATGATTGTTTTATCATTTTAGAGTGTAATCTTTCAACTTATGACTATTATGTTGACCATTGTGTAATGGCATGTTCTTCAAGTAATAATAATATTGATGTTATATGAGATGCAAGATTAGGTCATATAGTGCAAAAACAAATGAATAGGTTAGCAAAAGAAGGATATTTATGTCTTTTATCTAAAATTGAATTGCCGGCTTGTGAAAATTGTCTTGCTGGAACGATTACGCAAAAACCATTTGGGAAAGCTAAGAGAGCAGAGTTCCCACTTCAATTAATTCGTTCTGATATTTGTTGTCTAATAAATGTGAAGACAAGGTTGATGCCACATACTTCATTACATTCATTGATAATTTCACGTGATTAGGTTATGTCTACTTGATTTCTCATAAATCTAAAGAGTGCTTTAAAAGATATATGAATGAAGTTTAAAATCAATTGGATAAAGGAATAAAGGTTCTCAGAACCAACTGAGAACTTGGATATCTGTCAAATCAATTTGAAAAGTTATGTAATGAAATGAGCATAATTAGACAGTTGACTATTCATAATTGGATATGGTAAGGTCAATGATGGCACAAGAAAATTTGCCTATCTCCTTTTGGGGAGATGCATTATTGACTGCGGTTTACATTTTGAATAAGGTGCCTTCTAAATCAGTAACTTCAACTCCTTTTAAACTTTGGATTGGTCATAAAATAAACCTAGATGATCTACGATCTTGGGGTTGTACTGCTTACATTAAATATTGTCTGAGTGAATTTGGTAAATTAAGTCCAAAAAAAAGTATCTTCATTAGATACTCAGAACGCTCCAATGGGTATGCGTTCATTGATGAGTTGGAAGATGGACGTGTGACTGAAATTGAATCACGAGATGTCAGATTTTTTTAAAATATTTTTCTAAAAAGGAATGACATAACTGAAGTTGAGCCTCTGTATGAAATGTTAAATTCAGAAGACCAGAAAATGTCATCAGATACACTTTATGAGGCAAATGAGCAAGAGATAATTCCTAGTCCAAGTGGAAATTTTGAATCCCAAATTCCTATAAAGGAATCCAAATTTCAACTGCATAAAAATATAAGAAAAGGAGTACCTAAACGATTTTATCAGATTGAGGATTATATTTTCCTAGTATCTCCCACGGAGTTTTATGAACCCAACTCTGTGTCTGAGGCTTTATCGAGTCTTGAAAAGGATAAATGATTGAAAGCGATGGAAGAAGAATTAGAGTCCATGAAAACCAACAAAGTCTGAAATCTAGTTGACCATCTACAAGGATGTAAATCTATTTGGAATATATGGATTCTCAAGGTTAAACATAAATTGATGGGTCAATAGAAAGACACAAAGCTCGACTGGTGGCTAAAGGTTTTATTCACGATGATGGAATAGATTATGAGGAAACCTTTTTACTAATTGAAAAGTTTACCTCTGTTTGACTACTTTTGGCTATAGTTGCACTCTTAGATTTAGAAATACATCAAATAGATGTGAAGACTACTTTTCTCAATAGAGAATCAAACAAGAAAATCTACATGGAATAACCTGTAGGTTTCATTGTTAAAGGCTAAGAAAACACAGTTTGTAATTCTCTCTTTACGTAGATGATATACTATTAGCCAAAAATAATTTGGAGTATCTAAAAACTATCAAGTCATGATTTTTCAAGTCATTTGATATAAAAGATATGAGTGAAGTAGATTATATATTGGGTGTAAAGATCCAAAGAAATTGTTCCAAGAAATCTTTGAGTTTGTCTCAACAAACCTACATAAGAAAAATATTGGAATGTTTTGCAAGCCCATGGATACTCCAATATCCAACAGTGAATCTTTAAGTTTTGTAATGTGTCCCAGAAGTGATAAAAATAAGCAACAAATATAGTTCTATATTTTAGTGCTATTGAAAGTCTGATGTACGCTATGAAATGTACTTATTCAAATATGTGTTATGTCATAGGTCTGGTAAGCAGATATCAATCTAATCCCAGAATAAATCATTGGAAGGCAATGAAGAGAATGTTCCAATATCTAGGGGAGAACTCCAGACTATTTGTAAGAGGTTATACAAATGGAGATGATCAATATATTGACATCTGTTATGTTCTTACTAAATGATGGTACCATTTTTTTGTGAAAAACGTTAGAAATAACCTAGCACTTTGTGTCTAGTGCATCTATAGTGCAAGAAGTTATTTGGTTCACGAAATTCTTTGAGCATTTATGTATTGCAAAGAATCTGAAGGGTCTATGACTTTATATGGTGATAGTCAGGTGGCTATCACATATATAAAAGGATCCTAAGTATCACAACAAATCCAAAAACATTGATATCAAGTACAATTTTGTGAGAGATATAGTAGTAAGTGGAGAATTGAATTTACAATACATTCCTATGCGTAAAATAGTAGCTCATCCCTTTATGAAGGCGATATCAAGAGAGTTGTTTGAGTAACATGTTAAGTCTCTAGGCTTACGTAGGTCGCATAAATCATTTGTCATATAAATTATGTGTTAAGTTGATGTAATATTAACTTGAGTCTTGTCCGTCATGTGCAAAGTGAGAGATATAAGATTTTTTAGGATCGTGGGTCGCACATGTTGAGCGACCCTATACAGTCTTAACTCGACCCGAGAATCTAATTTTTATTTACGGTAATGCAGATATATAAATAATTGTCCAATCTTATCTTGAAGGATAAGATTGGATTGTTATCATCCATTAGGGAGGTAACTATAACCACCAACCACTTCCCTATTTTTATAGAAGGTGGTTTGATTCCTAATGGGAGTGGGGAAAAGGAAGTTACAGAGAGAAATATATCGCAAACAAAAGTCAATTAAAGTTTTGAACAAAACTTGACTTCAGAAACTACTATAAGAGAAGAGTTGCAAAACCACTGAAGGATTGAAATCCTTGATTCATCAAAAACACACAAAAGATACTTAGTTTGTGAATTATAATCTGTGCTCGTAAAGAAAGGGAGCGTGATCTAGGCTTGAACTCGTTGGTGGCATAACAATGCTTGTAAAATCATTAAAAAGATATGACCTATTGTTCTCGCCCCGTTAATATTACTTTCAAAATGGGGCAAGAACAATTGGTCGTAACTTTTTGAAGATTTAACGAGAGTTGTTATGCCACCAAAGAATTTAGCCCAAGATCACGCTCCATTTCACTAGGAACACAGATTATAGTTCACAAATCAAATGCCTTTGCATGTTTTTGATAAATTAAGAAATCCTATTGTTAATTGAAAAAAATGGCTTTTAGGAAAAAATAGTTTAAAACAAAGACGCCACTTAATTTTTAAAAGAAATTAAGAAAACTTTAATAAGATTTTCAAGACCCTAAAATTTTAGAGAAATGGGTAAGGGTCCAACTTCCACTTTTGAGAAGAAATTAATCACTCAAAAATGACTGCTAACTTGTGGTTGACCAGCGATTAAAACTCATTTGACTAATTTTTGAAAGGATCAATGTTGAAAATAAAACTTAGGAAAAATCTAAGAACTTTCACAAACATATTTGGAGTATTAAAAAGGCCTAGAAATGCATTTTTTTAAATTAAAGAATCACAAAAATCACATTTAAATAAATAATAACACAAATGATTTGACTTTTGGGGAATTTAATTAGATTAAACACAAATAAGTAAATGTTAGTATTCAACTAGATACAAATAGATAAATAATATAATGTAAAAAAAATAGAGTTGAGAGTTTGGGCCTTGGCCCATGTATCCAGAAAAGGCTGCTGCAGAATTTGGGATTTTAAGCCTTAGTTTTCTCCTGTATCACTGCAATGTATACACACTATGTACCAGTATATACAATGCGAATCCGGCTCCTAAAACTTTGTAAAAGCTTCCTGGCAACCTGTATTTTAGCTTCCATTTATGTACTTCATCTTCAAAAAGGAGGGTGACTCAGAGACGGAGGAGTTTAAGCCTCTTTGGTTCATGCCGAAATGCAAAAGACAGGAGCAAGTCCAAAATGGACTCATATGAAATTTACAACAAAAGAAAGAAATGCAAATCAGTAAATGAGAAACAAAGGAGCTGCCACGAATATGCGTTTAACTTAACATAGATGTAACAACCTCACAAGTAACAAATAAGCAAAAATATTATTTTAAAGAATTTATACCATGAAGTCATCATATGCAAACCAGTGAAGAAGAAAAATTCTCCTCAAGACAAACCATAGATAAATGAATTTAAAATTTATGATGTCAAAACATTATTCCTAAAAATTAAATGGAGGTGAAAATTATTTCAACAAGTTTTATTTTAACAAAGTGAGGGACCCTGGTGGACTGAAAATAATAAAGTTTGATAGCATATGCTCATATTAAAGAAATGAAGAATAATTCTTTGCTTAATTTGACAAAAGAGCATTCAAACCAAACGAAAACAACTTGATAATGATAAATATTAAACTAGATAAGATTCAATGAACATATTTCACTTCTGGAATAAGAGTTATAATTTAAGAACCTCAAATTCGTAATAGACGAAAGCATAACTAGATGAAGAGATGAGGATATAATGACTAAGATAGCAGAAACCAAATAAATTCATAACAGACTAGTAAAATAAAGCATGACTTGAAACAACACCATGAGATTAACCCAATAACAACTGATTAATGAGATGAAAATATGAGCTAGGTGACAAAATCATTTTTAAACTAAGAAACACTTGAATTCTTGATTCCATCTACCATGAAGCAAAAGTCTAGGAAGAGAGAGATATAAGTAAATTCAAAACACCTCATAATTTAGTGAACTTGAGCATAGTTGACCAATCTTCAAAGAGACTGACAGGTTTCAACAGAAAGTAAGAAAAATGAAACAAACACACAAGTAAGAATTCAAGTAAAAATGGATTTCAAACATTCAAAAATCCATATAACAATCTATAACTTGAAGTTTTGAATTTTAAGAGAGACCAGACAAGGTTACGAGGAGAATGAAATTAAGCAGTTAACTAAATGATTGAGAACCAGAAGAATTAGTGAAAAAATGCCAACTTTACTAGGCTAAAACTCAATAACACATCATATGCCAGATTAACATATCATTACAGGTATTAAAACCCAATAAGTCAATCCACCTCAAAATCATTATACTTATAGTCAAATGACTTCATGTAAATTCATATGAACTAAACTAGGGAATAAATCCAACAAAACAGCAACAACACGCTCATACTGAAAGGGTACTAAAGCTAAATTCTATTTGTGGACACAACAAAGCAAAAGGAACGAAAACAAGTTAAAATTAGAAAGGAATTTTACCTTTTTTGAAGCAGGAACTAGGAACTTGAGCTTGAGCTGAACTTTGACACCAGACGGAGCTTTGTTTGATAACCCTCAAGCTTCGAGAATGAAAATTCCCAAACTTAGGAACCTTTAGAATTGAATGAGTTTTTTTGAAAAATTTTATTATTTTCAAAATAAAAGTTGAATGTATTTTCAGGTGAAGGAACCGCCCCTCCTTAAAATGGTGATGAACTAGGGATTTTATGGAAGATTTTAGGGCAACGATGGGAGGAAAAATTTGTAAGGTAATTTGGGGAAAGAGGGTCAGATTTTGAATTCAAAATTCATATTCCCATTTTGGGGACAAGAATCTCTAGGATTTGTTGTAAAATCCTCAACGGATTGAAAAACTCCACCATTGATTGAGGGATTGAGTGAGATAGGATAGATTTAGACACATGGGTGATGTTTGTCGGGTCTGTTAGGGTCAGAGTTGTCTGGAATGATTGAGGAGAAAGAGGAGTGTGCGCATGTGATGGTGAGGAGCGTGGAAAGGAGAAGAAAAAGGAAAAAAAGGGGTGTTGTTGCCTCCCAGCACACGCAAGTGCACGTGGTTAAAATAAGTAATATAGCAGCCTAAATTAAAGGACCAAATTATCGTACCTAAGGGATTTAATTTAAATTGTTAATAATCTGAGTTATGATGTTTGGAGTGCGTTAAGGAAATAGTTGATTAAAGTTTGTGTCAAATAGATTGACTTGTAAATTAAACTTGTGCTAAAATAAACAAATCTATTTCTTTTTGTATTTTAATTATCAAATGATGCGAGATTCCAAGATTGTAACCTTAATGATACAATATTAATCAACAATTTCACACTTATGTTTGGAAAGTGATTATTGATTTACAGGATTAAAATTACCAAATTGGGGCTGCACACCTCCATTTGCCTATTCCTATTGTTTGCCTAACTACATCATTGAGCGGGGATAAACAATACAATGGAAATGCATTAATATTTTCTTCCTACCTATTAAATCAAGCTTGGTGTAAAGGTCATTGTCACAAATCTCCAATACACAAATCAATCTAATATTTTAGTTGAACAAACTCCCTACATTATTGTGTTCTATGAATTCCAACATCTTTCGAATTCACAATGCATAACATATTCATTCCATAGGTGATCAAGCTAAGAAATATAGATTTAAATAATATAAGAACAATCACAAAATCCATTCATAAGCATAAAAACTCAAAGATTAACACATTGTCTATGACTATAATCCTAGAAAATGGAAAGATTAGCCACTCATGTTAATCATACACAACAATACCATAATGAAATACATCAACATACAAAGAAATGAAAACAAAACTAACCCAAAATGTCTTCTGCAAGTTACAGCCACCTCACAAGCTTCTCCTCTCAAAACTCAGACCAACATTAAGTTAAACAAGCTACCCATGACTTTTATAGCCCAAAAATTTGACTTTTAACTCATTTTTTCTTAAGTCTGCGACGCGAACTAGTATTATTTTAATCAAATTCTGCGTATAATATTGACTGAGTAAATGTTTCCACCTTTTTACACTAGCCCGCATGCGGACTAGTGCTAATTAGGTAGAATTTTCACCTACTCTATTGACTTGATAATTTCCAGCATCCAAACACTGGTCCGCGATGCGCCTTGGTCGCGGACCTAGTGTTGAAATTTTTCTCTTCTTGTTTTCTTATACGAATTGTCTTTCTTTGCTTCGGGTCTTATTTTGAATCTTTAAAATCTAATAAAATTAATAAAAACACAACCCTCAAGGCGTAATTTGTCTAGTGTTAACAAAATAGACAAAAATCCTATTAAAATACCTAAAACTCTATGGATTTACCCTCTAACTCAACTCCAATTATGGGACTT
The DNA here is from genome assembly GCA_000787875.1 of Solanum virginianum. NCBI lineage: Eukaryota > Viridiplantae > Streptophyta > Magnoliopsida > Solanales > Solanaceae > Solanum > Solanum virginianum. The sequence goes on along the minus strand of DF357690.1, from coordinate 117,689 downwards.
TTGCTTATTTAGGCGTATAAATATGCCTAAGATCACCACCCCACACTTAAAGTTTTGTTCGTCCTTGGGAAAATCAATATACTTTCATGCAAAAGCCTAAATAGTATGTAGAATAAACTTTATATGGACAATCCTTTTCAAACCAAGACAAGCATTTTTCAAGATTGCTAGCAACACCAACTTTAATAAATACTTTAATGAATTAATGCGGACTCATGCAGAATTTTAGTTACAGCTTTACCTAGTTGCCACCCTTAGATGATCATGTGCCTTCACTAGAAGAATTACCCATGCACGCAATTAAACTCCTAATAAAAGATTATATTTGGGTACACAATCAACTCTCCCTCTCACAAAAGAAATCTTATGTTGCTTCTAGTTACTATAAACTTGCCCTTAATGTTTAAATTTCGCCGAGTTAGAATTTTCACTGAAAGGATCACTTAGGTCTTTTATTTGGTTGTAATGTAGGCTTAGAGCTGGTAGGATATATTTTCTGGATATAGCTGTCAAAGTTCATTTTCCGAGCGCTAAAAGCTTACACTAACCCATTTTCACTTCTTTTGAATTTAATCCTTTTCATTCCAACATCCTTTATTTATTTTCTTAATTTACACATTCAACACTATTAACAAATATTTACAAATACTTTATTGTTCTCTTTTTTCATTTTTTTCAAGCCACAAAATTTTAACTGCTTAGGTTCCATTTTAGCTTCTAATTCCCTGACTTTTTGTGCTAAAAGCGCTCAAGATTTAGGACTAACACTGATAAACATCAAAGAAAGGACTCGGCTTGAAATGTAGCTAATCAAAGAAAAAGTCTAAAGCTCAACGGGGCTAATTAGGATATTTTGATTAAATGGATACAGGATGACAATGTATTCGGGTTATCAAAGAAATGCCTAGATCCTTTCCCTTAAATTCAATATCTACTAAATTAATTTAACATACCGGGCAAGTTCTAACAACTATAGCAACATAGACTAACATCTCAGCTCACAATTATATGGCACATGTTTCATCATAAGTCAATACTAGATTCACTATCACATATTTCTCATGAATTCAAAATTAAGCATATATTCATCAAGTACGAATTTCAAGTCTTAGCTACTAGGGATTCAAGAATTTACGCTATCTTAGTTGCCATGGTTCACATATAACGAATATTTCTACATACTATCGACATTCTAAAAATGAGACTCTATTTGATAAGTACCCTTAGGATGGTCGTCATCCATCCATCATAGGGTAATGTCACTGAACTATGACTACCAAATTAATAATTATACTAGAATGCAAACTTAAGCATATATTCAAGATAATTGTAAATATGCTTCATATAAGGGTGTCTAAAAATAAAAGCAAACATAAGAATGTCAAAATAACAAGTGCAATATAAATCAAAATACAAAAATAACATGTATCAGTAAGTAGCAAAAGGTTCCCCACCCCATACTTAAATAATAACACTATCCCCAGTGCTAACCAAAATGAACCTGTGGAACGGGGAGTAGATGCTCAATCCTCCAATGTTGGTATCTCCTCATCATCCTTCTCCTTGTCATCCTCCGTGTCGAACTATGCTCAAATTACATAGGCGGGACTCCTAGAATAAGAAATACAGCTGGTAGTTGATGTATCTCTGGTGGATGTAATAATAGTCTCGTGCACTGAGATTCAAGGCCCAACATTGTGTGGGCATGATCATTAAGGGATACTGGACCTCCACGTGGCTGGGCATCTACTCGTCTGGAGCATCAGCATCTAGAGTCTGAGTATCCATGCTTGGACTAACTTATCTCTGCAGGCGAGCTCAGTGGTAGTAACAATAGGGAGTGTGAATGTCTTTGGCCCCTGAACATTGCTGACTACATAGGGGGATGCTTCAATGTGGGGGTAGTAATCAAAAGCCTCTGTGGGTACATACCCTCTGTGGGGGTAGTAATGCAGACTCAGGTTTTTCTAACTGCTTAGGTTCCATTTCAACTTATAATTCCCTGAGTTTTTGAGCTAAAAGCGCTCAAGCTTTATGATCAAACACTGATAAACATCAAAGAAAGGATTCGGCTTGAAATGTAACTAATCAAAGAAAAAGTCTAAAGCTCAACGGGGCTAACTAAGATGTTTTGATAAAATGGATACAGGATGACAATGTATTTGGGTTATCAAAGAAATGCCTAGCTCATTTCCCTTAAATTCAATATCTGCTAAGTTAATTTAATATATTGGACAAGTTCTAAGTTAATTTAACATATCAAGTAAGTTCTAACAGTTATAGCAACATAGACTAACAATTCAGCTCATAATCATATGACACATTTTTCATCATAAGGTAATACTAGATTCACTAACACATATTTCTCATGAATTCAAAATTAAGCATATATTCATCAAGTACAAATTTCAAGTCTTAGCTACTAGGGACTCAAGAATTTACGCTATCTTAGTTGCCATGGCTCACATATAACGAATATTTCTACATACTATCGACATTCTAAAAATGCGACTCTATTTGACAAGTACCCTTAGGATGGTCGTCATCCATCCGTCATAGGGTAATGTCACTCAATTATGACTACCAAATTAAATAATTATACTAGAATGCAAAATTAAGCATATATTCAAGATTATTATAAACATGCTTTATATAAGGCTGTCCAAAAATAAATGCAAACATAAGCATCTCAGAATAACAAGTGCAGTAGAAATCAAAATAAAATAGTAGCATAAGTTTCCCTACCCCACACTTAAATAATAGCACTGTCCCCAGTGCTATCCAAAATGAACTTGTGGAACGGGGAGTAGATGCTCAATCCTCTAATGCTAGTATCTTCTCATCATCCTCCTCCCCGTCATCCTTCGTGTCACTCTTGTTTACATCTAGATCGGAGGGAATGTCATCATCAATCGGCTCCACGAAGTGAGGTCTAAGGCCCAAAATTGCACGGGAATAATCTTTACGGGGATACTGGACCTCCATCTCGGCAAGCTCCTTAGACATGGCTGGGCGTCCACTCATTCGGAGCATCAGTAGCTGGAGCTCGAACATCCGTGCCTGGACCAGCTTATCTCTGCGGGTGCGCTCAGTGGTAGTAAGGATAAGGTGTGTGCATGTCTCGGGCCTCTGAACATTGCTGACTACATAGGGGGATGCCTCAATGTGCACGTAGTAATCAAAAGCCTCTGTGGGCACACCTACATGTAATAATAACTCAGTAATAATACCACTGAATGCATACCTACGACCCTTATGTGTCTGGCCATTTCTCATGGATGACTTCAGTATCGACCTAAAGTTAAGCTCCATCCCCATCATGAAAGCATATACCAAACATGCCCGATTCCTTGTGACCTTCGAAAAATGTTGTCCTAGAAAAAGGCCATGGGTCACTATCTTAAGCCAAACACGGGCATCATTGTTAAGATGCCCAAATGGGAAAGTCTGGTGGAATCTCCTATAAGCATGCCTATCTCAGCATGCAGTCGACTATGGTCCAGAGAGGGTGTGATGAATGGATAGGTATGGAGGATGCTGAAGTAACTTATCGAATACATCCAGAAGTATATCCGAGCGGGTGCCAATAATCTCATTAATGGCCAGAGGGGTGAATTTAATGATAACATGTCACACCTTGACTTATCAAGTGTGTGGATCCTTGCTCATGTTGGCATAGAACTCTCGAACTATGCTCAAATTACATAGGCGGGACTCCTAGAATAAGAAATACAGCTGGTAGTTGATGTATCTCTGGTGGATGTAATAATAGTCTCGTGCGAGCGACTTGGCATCAATGGGGAAGTTAGAAAAGTATTTGGACTCATTGTGGCTGTTGTACTACTTTTGCCCTTCTTGATTGACCGTATTTAATCTAAATTGGAGCACCCTCCTTTTATGTACGGGGCATCTTGGGATTATTTGGATGTCCCAAAGCCTTCGTTTGCTGCTTGTAGTTGCAGCTCCATGGGGTTGTCCAGTTTGGCTTCATCTAGATGTCATAATATCCTGCAAAATTAAGAATGGGTTGTCTAGTTTGCCTTCCTCTAGATGTCATAATATCCTGCAAAATCAAGAAAAGAGCATGAATGTACAGCAAAAGTAAGATCTTTCAGCCCAATATCTAACACAACAACCCCACACTTTATTTCAAAGTAGCCATGGAGAAGGTACTCAGACTTCCCAACTCAAGTCATTTCACTTCATGAAATTTCGATAATAACACCTTCAATCACTATGTAACAACCTCAAACAGCAGCTCACAGTCCTATGTTCAACAAGTAATTAGCCCCTAAACCTTCTAAATATCTCATTTTTAGATGTAAAATCATGTGAGAGTAATTATAGCCCTCAAACATAGCACATAAACATCATACATCAATTAAACAGTTTTACTTTGCACCAATGCTAACACAGAAAACTGTACTCAACCCCATTTCCTTATTTTGAACATTGAAACAGTCCCATGTTATCAATTGTTCAAAAGTACAACAATTAACAACCATAAATGGTCTAGATTCCCCAAGTTTAGACATGAGAGTATAAGAGAGTACTCATAGCCATCAAAGAAATCAAGAAGTAAAGTGGAAGACAACACAATATAAGAGAATCTAAATTCAGTCTTAGGAGGAGAAACACAACCCCATACTTAAATTGAACGTAGTGGGTGAGAAGGTACTCAGACTTTCCAACTTAATTCATCCTATCAATTTTAATTTAGGAAGCATTACCCCTAATCATTACTATCCAGTTATTAAAAATACAGTGGCTAACAATCCCTCGTGACTCATTTCAACAATTTAACAGGCCCTATTCTCCTAGATTTCTCACTTTGTAGGAACAATCAAAGACATCACAAGCTACACTTAACTGAGTGCATCCTCTTATCATTTACTATCAAGCAGTCATGGAAAGTAAGAGAAATAATGCTTAAAGATAAAACAAGAGTTGAACAGTTCCATTTTGTACAATTTCAACAGAAACAACCCCAGTGCCTTAGTTTTCAACAGCTAAAAAGTTCTTTACTTTCCTAGATGCATGATTGCTAGATTTTCAAACATCACATATACACTACCAATCTGGAGAGATAGCCATCTTTCGGCAAAATTCTCATTACAACAGTCCCCAAACCACGATTGACACAAGCATAAGCACATGAATGTGTAACACAAACATGAAGACTCATACCTAGAACAATTTAACCCAAGAAAATGTTAAGCATTACATGCTTACACCCCAAACTTAAATTTTGGTGAACGTTAGTAATCCACTTGCAAATAAATAACAAATGAGCCTCAAGATTGCAAGCTTCTTAATTTTTTTTCTAATGTTCCACAAGAAATTGAATCACGTACGAAAAGAATCCACTATCAACATGAGGATATCTATACTCATAATATCCAAGGCTTTAACTGCTCCAGTAGTTAATTATCTTATCTCTCATCATCTTTAAGAGACTTAATAGTGAGTCCATATTTAATTTCAATTTTAATAGTCTTCCCTTTCTACTCGAATCTATCTATTTTAATTCAACTACTTTCCTAGATATGTACTATATTACCGAATTATACATGGATTTGAGTAACATGCTAAAGTAGCATCGTCGATCAAAATTTCAAGAAACAGTAAAAGGTCAAAGGGTATTCAATTGAAAAGTTCATCTTTGACTTTTTAGGGTCTCATGGAATGAAGAAGTAGGTATCATTCTTTCATTAATCCTCTTTTCGTATAACAGGCATGGTATGAAGCACGTGCTATGATGTTCTCACCTTACATAGGTGCATGTGTCTTACTCTAAGATCGTAGAGACCTTGGTCTTGACATTCTCAATGTGTAACCTGAGTTTCTCTCTGTAATTATCCTCAAACTTATTTCTCATAGAGACTCTTGTCTGGTTTCCAAAACAAGTCTAAATGTGGCAGTGATACATATCTCTTCATGTTTCCTAATGTAAGAGGTGATTGCTCATGTGAGAGAGCAAATCTCGTAACTTGTTAGACACATTAAACATTACCGCATGCCTTTAAGATATAAAACAATCTTATATTGATGAGAAAGTTACAATAACAAAGTTATATTACAATACAAATCACATCCTACGTAATCCTAGAGACAATATGTTTCTCAAACAAGTCTCTTGATATTGCCTTCGTAAAGGGATCCGCTACCATTTAACGAGTAGGAATGTATTGTAAATCCACTTCTCCACTTGCTACTATATCTCTTACAAAAGTATACTTGATATCAATGTGTTTGGTTTCATTGAGATACTTAGGATCTTTTATATATGCAATAGCTTCTTGACTATCACAATATAAAATCATAGACCCTTCAGATTATTTTCAATACACAAATGCTCAAAGAATCTCTTGAACCAAAAACTACTTGTACTGCAGACGCACTATCCACGAAGTGCTAGGTTATTTCTTACTCTCTTCACAAAAATGGTACCACCATTTAGTAAAAACATAATAGATGTCAATATGTTGATCTTCACTATCTATATAACCTCTTACAAATAGTCTATAGTTCCCCTTAGATATTGGAACATTCTTACAAATAGTCTATAGTTCCCCTTAGATATTGGAACATTCTCTTCACTGCCTTCCAATCATCTATTCTAGGATTAGATTGATGTCTGCTTACCAGACCTATGGCATAAAACATACCTAGTCTAGTACACAACATAGCGTACATTAGACTCCCAATAGTAGTAGAATATGGAACTACACTTGTTCCTTCTCTTTACCACTTCTGGGACACATATCAAGGCTTAAAGTTTCACCTCTAGATATTGGAGTATTCATGGGTTTATAACTACTCATTTGAAATCGTTCCAATATTTTCCTTATATAATTTTCTTGAGAAAAACTCAAAAACTTCTTGGAACGGTCTCTATGGATCTTAACACCTAATATGTAGTCAGCTTCACCCATATCTTTCATATCAAATGACTTTGAAAACCATGACTTGATAGTTTTTAGATACTAATCATTACCAGCTAATAGTATATCATCTACGTAAAGAGAAAGAATTATAAACTTTTCATTGGATTTCTTCACATATATGCAATGCTCTTCATCGATCATGATGAAATCTAATAAAATCATCTCTTTATGAAATTTCAATTACCATTGCCTTAAAGATTGCTTCAGGCCATAAATAGATCTCTTTAATTTACAAACTTTCTTTTCTTGGCCTTTAACAACGAAACCTACACATTGTTCCATGTAGATCTCCTCGTTTAATTCTCCATTGAGAAAAGCAGTCTTTACATCCATTTGACGTAATTCTAAATCTAAACGTGGAACTATAGCCAAAAGCAGTCGAACAGAGGTAAACTTCACAACTGGTGAAAAGGTTTCCTCATAATCTATCCCAGCTTCTTGGCAAAAACCTTTTGCCACCAACCGAGCCTTGTATCTCTCTATTGACTCACTACTTAAAGGATAACTATTGTTCAATTTGGGTAAAACCTTTTGCCACCACTTGAGCCTTGTATCTCTCTATTATCCCATCTGATTTATGTTTAATCTTGAGAATCCACTAATTCCCAATAGATTTGTTGGTTTTCATGGACTCTACTTCTTCTTCCATTGATTTCAACCATTTATCCTTTTCAGGACTCGACAAAGCCTCAGTCACAGAGTTGTTCATCCAACTCCATGAGAGATACCAGGAAAACATAATCCTCAATCTGATAAGATCGTTTAGGTACTCTTTTTCTTGTACTTTTACGCAGTTGAAATTCAGATTCCTCTATAGGAATTTGGAATTCAAAAACTCTCACTTAGACCAAAAACCATCTCTTGATCATTTCCTTCATAGATCGCATCTGATGTCATTCGTTGGTTTTCTTAATTCAACATTTTGTACAGAGGCTCACCTTCAATTATATATCATTCCTTTTCAGAAAAATATTTTCCAAAAATCTAACATCTCATGATTCAATTTCAGTCACACTTCCATCTTCCAACTCATTAATGAACACATATCCTTCGGAGCATTTTGAGTATCTAATAAAGATGCATTCCTTTCCTATTGGAATTAATTTATCAAACTCACCCAGATAATCTTTTAATGTAAGCAGCACAACCCCAAGGTCATGGATCATCTTGATTTGATTTATGATTAGTCCAAAGTTCAAAAGGAGTAGAAATTACTGATTTAGAAGGCACTTTATTCAAAATATAGGTCGCAGTCAATAATGCATCTCCCCAAAAGGAGATAGGCAAATTTGCATGTGCCATCATTGATCTTACCATATCCAATAATGAATAGTCAACAAACTAATTATGTCATTTTCATTACATAACTTCTCAAATTGATTTGACAGATATTCACGTCCTCGGTCAGTTCTCAGAACCTTAATTCTTTTGTCCAATTGATTTTCAACTTCATTCATATATCTTTTAAAGAATACTAGTGCTTCAGATTTATGAGAAATCAAGTAGACATAACCGAAGTGCATGAAATCATCCATGAATGTAATGAATACGTGGCACCAAACCTTGCCTTCACATTCACTGGACCACAAATATCATAACGGATTAATTAAAGTGGGAACTTAGCTTTCTTAGCTCTCCTAAATGGTTTTTCACGTAATCTTTCTTGCAAGACAATTTTCAATAGTTGGCAATTCAACTTTAGATAGAGGACCTAAATGTCCTACCTTTGTCAACCTATTCATTCATTTTTTGCCCTATGTGACCTAATCTAGCATGCCAGGTAACAACATCAATATCATTATTACTTGAAGAATATGCCATTACATAACGATCAACATAATAGTCATAAGTTGAAAGATTACAATCTAAAATAATGAAACGATCATAACGCAGTCCAAAATCATACAAAACATCATCTAGTATTATTCTAATACTATTGTGACTAAAAAACCAAATCGAAACCATCATCTAAAAGCACTGAGATAGATATTAAGTTTCGTCAGATCTTTGGAACATACAGAACATCATGAAACATGAAGGATAGGCCACCATGCAAGTCTATATTGCAAGTGCCTATTCCTTTGACTTCCAGTCTTGTATTATTCCCTATAGAAGTCTATCTAGATCCAAATGTAACTAGACGAAACTTCATAAATGCTTCTCAATCTCAACTTAGTGGTTGCAACATATACAATACTTAGAGATGCATTTAGGAATGCTACTTTTTTTAATCTCAATGCATGCGTGAGCGAAATGTCCAGAACATGGCATTTGTAGCACTTCAACTTGCTTTTGTCTCTTTTCTTGAAAAACCATTTTCCTTTCTTGGAATATGGTATGTGCTTTTTCTCAAAGGGTCCTTCCTCGGTCACCTTACCCTTTTCTTTCTTCTTTCATTCTTTCTTGCACTTGAAGCTTGATGATTTCATACCACTAGATTCATCCACAAAGGGATTAGTAGTAATTTTAGCCGCACCAAGCTGCTCATCTTCAAGTTTAATATGTCACGCAACATCAGAAAAAAATTCATGCTTTCATTGTGGGTCAGGTTAACCTTCATATGTTTCCAACTATTCGGAAGGGACTGGATCACTGCTTGAACTTGTTGCTTATCAGGCCGAATGTGACCAGCATTCTTAAGTTGTGCTATCATGTTTGAAATCACCCAAAGATGTTGCTTGATACTTTGATCATAACGCTTTTTAAAGTGTTATACTTGATAGTTAGCTATCTCATGCGGGTTACAAAAGTTCCCCCTTATGTTCCTCGCAAGTGCGTCCAAATCGCATGAGCATTAGGAAATTCCTCACATTCAGGAATCATTTCATCAACCACAGAGCTTACAATTATTTCACGTGCAATTGAATATGCCCTTTTCAAGGCTTTGTAAGTTTCAAGATCTCTTTCTTTGTTGAGCAGTATTACCCTCTTCTGGCTAACAAAGTACATGGTTTATGCCTTCAAGCGCATTTTGCTCATCTAGGACATACCATATCTTACAACTCCAGATATCGTAATTGTTACCATCTATAGGAATTTGGAATTCAAAAACTCTCACTTAGAAAATCATAAAATAATTTCTCAATGTATATTAATAAAGGCTTATCCACAAAGATAACAAAGTCTTAGATCATTATCATATTTCAATATACCATAAAACCACAAAGATTTCAAAATATGATAATACTCATATATCCCTATCAAAGAGAGAAACAACATATAACATATGTTCGAATAAGCAAACTAAATGAGTTTACAAGTCATTCATAATAAAGTCCTCTCCACTTAAATTTGAGATAATGTATATACACACTAAAAGGTTCGCTAGGCCAAACTTCGTGATATACTTTGACCAGTCTTTTTTCCTTGGTTCACAAAGGGAATCTACTAAAATAGCCAAACATTCCCAATCTGAGAGATCTACATAATTTTTCAGTTCTATACGCTTTAATTCAAAAAGTTGAATAAAGTTAGCAACCGAAATTGATGGGGACATCTTAAAAGACTTGAACTCTTTTAGTTTCTTCTCTCTTTCCCTTCGAAGAGCCCTTTCATTCCTTAACAAGTCTTGTGTCATCCCAAAGATACCACTTCTTATGATCTCTAGTCCTCGAACACTTATTCTTCGATAATGTGTGTGCCATCATTGATCTTACCATATCCAATAATGAATAGTCAACAAACTAATTATGTCATTTTCATTACATAACTTCTCAAATTGATTTGACAGATATCACTTCCACTTTTCCCTTTAACTCGACATCTAGAACTCCCACTTGGAGTGACTCGAGTTTGTTCCTGTTCAGCCATATCTAAAATAGGAACTAGGAGTCAGAAACACACTTTAATGCGACAACACATGCCATGAATTTCTGATAGAAGGCAAATAGATCACAAAGGGCTTGAAGATATGAATATAACTTCAATTGGATAACATCATTATCCAAAAACTTTAAACAATCGCAATCTATTCGTTTTAAATATGTTTGGCTATAAAATATCTTTCTGAAAAGTCTGAAATGAATAGATAATGAAAAATAACATTCGAGTCAAGATTGTTAACAAGCACCGCTCAAAATTACAAAAAAAAAACCATCATATATTTTTAAAAAAATTCTCAAAAAAGTTGTTGTTTTTCAAAAATCATGTCTTAATCGTTTTACATCC
>DF357690.1:92960-104146 GCA_000787875.1 Solanum virginianum | reverse complement strand
GGTTTCTTTTCATGATGTATGTGATTGTTGGAGTACAAAATGGATTTTTCTTCTCTCCATTGGTATTTTTTCAATCAGAAAATTACATAAAATGCTCACCAAATATAGTGGGCTTGATCTTTTGCCCTCCATAAGAAAAATCTTACAAAAATATCTTTTTTTTCATTTTAAGTTGAATCAAACTATACCTCTTATGGAGGGTATTTTTATAAGACATTTCTTATGATGGACAAAATATGAAGACCACCTCTTATTGGGGGCATTTTTGAACATAACCCTATTTCGATGGGCCACAGAGGCCCAAATCATTTTATTTTTGAGTCGGCCTTCTTAATGAGCCAAGGAGCGAACTAACACTCTATTAATATTTGCTTGCAATTTATGTTATTTAGAATAAAATATAATTTTTTATTAAACCAAAAGTCTTAAAAAATAAAATTTTATATTACATGAAGATTATATAGGGATCATGGTGATTATTGGGGGGAAATTTATATTATGAAATATAAAAATAAAAATAAAATAGAAATAACAATACAATATTGAGGAGAGAGGGAAAAAAATTTAGAAAGTAAATTAAAAAAATGTATTGAAGTTAATTGTCTCTCAATACTCCTTAGTCTCTGTTGACACTTAATTTTGGCCAATATTTTTAAAAAATCATACATTTTATGTTGTTATTTTTTAAATAGTTTAAAACACTTTTACTGTAATTTTAGAATAATTATCGATAATTGTCATTATTTTAAAATATTAGAATTTTAATTAGTTTATTTTGAATTTTAATTTGTAGATTTTTATCAGTCTAAAATATTAATTTAGTTTTATTAAATCATTATTTTGTATTTAAATTACATTTCTTATATAATGTTAATTATATTTGTTCATATTCGTTTTAGTATTTTAAACACAGTTTAATAATTTATTTTTTGCACTGATAAAAGTTATCCGTGTATGTTTAATCAACCCATGATTTTGGGCCCTTAATTTTGAGCCAGTTAGGTTTTAGGTTGTCTTTACAACTCATTACATGGTCACAATAATTGAATTGGTGGTGATAAATTTTTAAATTTGAGGAAAAAGATTTCAAATTGAAAAAAAATCCTAAAAAGTTTCTTCCCCTTTTTCCAAAACAATCTTTCTTTTTTCGGCGGCCATCACTGCGAAATCCGGCCAAACTCCAAACCCCTTCATTGTCCCATCACCACTTCGTCTCTCTCTCACTGTCGCAGTCTTGCAAACTCCATTGACGCAAAGTGAAGCTCAACTCTCCGCCCTTTTTTGGGCGACACTTCATCGAAAACAACCATAAACCCATTTTTGCCTTTATTTCTCCAAACTCTCCACCAACCATCAAACAACCCCTATCTCCTGTTCCTACCAAACCAAACCACAACCATTAGAACTCTCTCAAACCACCATATCCGCTCACGCCTTCACCTTTGCTTGTGTCGTGGCATTAATTAATGGCAAATTCTAAGCTACCATCATCATATCACTCTTTTCTCCATGGGAAAAACATCAAAAAGCCACCAAAACTCCAATCCACTGCAACCAACCCCGTTAAAAATCCAGCAAGCTCCGCAACTTCGGCAAACAAGACCCAACCCTCTCTGTTACTATTCTTTCATTATGTACTCTTCTCCTCTTTCTTTTATCATATATTTGGGTCTATTTATATCTAATTTATTTGTTGATATATTGGTTTATGTTTATTTTGTTGATATTATCGTATTTTTTGAATTTAACCGAAAAATATTGAACAGTTTTGATTTATATTCTTGTTGGAGTATAAATATTCTATGATTCTTTTTTCTTTCTCAGTTGCTAAGTTTGTTTATTTATTGCTCTTTCATTTTTATTATTTTTTCATGATGTTTTGTTGTTCTTCGCTGACCCGCACTGCTGAGCAAACATCATTTTAATTCTTTTGTTGTAATTAGTCACTGTCATAATTTTTTAATATTATTTATTTATTATAATTGGTGGATTTTAGCAGATCTAATGATTGTTTTCTTATTATAGTGTATTAGTTTTGTTGTTGCTCAATAGTTTCTTACTTGAACTAGCTAATACATAAGAATTATAACAAAGTAATAAAGAAAGGAGCAATATTGAACAATAACAAAACTAATGCACTATAATAAGAAAATAATCATTAGATTTGCTAAAATTCACTAATTATAATAAATAAATAATATTAAAAAATTATGATAGTGACTAATCACAACAAAAGAGTTAAACTGATGTTTCCTCAGTAGTGCAGATCAGGGAAGAACAACAAAACATCAAGAAAAAATAATAAAAATAAAGCGCAATAAACCAAAAAACTTAGCAACTGAGAAAGAAAAAAAAACATAGACTATTTAAACCCCAACAAGAATAAAAATTAAAATAGTTCAATGTTTTTCGTCCAGATTTTAAAAATAAAATAATATCAACAAAATAAACATGAACCAATCCATCAACAAATAAATTAAATATGAATAGACCCAAAAATATGATAAAAGAAATAGAAGAAGAATACCATAGTGAAAGAATAGTGATAGAGAGGGTTGGGTCTTGTTTGTCAGGGCTGCGGAGCTTGTTGATTGCTGAATTTTTTAAAGCGGGTTGGTTGCAGTGGGTTGGGATTTTGGTGGGTCTTTGGTGTTATTCCGATGAAGAAGAGAGTGATATGACGATGGTAGCTCAGAACTCGTTTAATTAATGGCAGAACATAAGCAAAGGTGAAGGATGAACAGAGATGGTGGTTTGAGAGAGATCTAATGGTTGTGGTGTGGTTGGAGCTGCTGTTCGCTGGTAGCAACGGGAGGTAGAAGTTGTTTTATAGTTGCTTGAGGAGTTGGAGAAATAAAGGTAAAAAGGGTTTATGGTTATTTTCGATGAAGTGTCGCCAGAAAAAGGGCTGAGAGGTTGAGCTTCATTTTGCGTCAATGGAATCTGCGAGACTTTTGATGGTGAGAGAAAGATTAGGTGGTAATGGGATAGTGAAGGAGTTCGGGGTTTGACCAGATTTCACAGTGATAGTTGCAGAAAAGGAAAGGTCGTCTTTGGAAAAAAGGGAAGAAACTTTTTAGGATTTCTTTTTCAATTTGAAATTTTCTTTTCCTTCAAATCTAAAAATTTATTTCACCACCAATTCTATTATTGCGATCATATAAAGAGTCATATAGACAAACTAAAACCTAATAGGCTCAAAATTAAGGGCCCAAAATTATGAGTCTATTAAATATATACACACAATTCTTATCTGTGCAAAAAATAAATTATTAAACTATGTTAAAAATACTAAAATCAATATGAACAAATATAATTAACAATATATAAAAAATGTATGTAATTTAAATAAAAATAATAATTTAATAAAGCTAAATAAATATTTTAGACTATGATAAAAATTAAAATCAGTTAAAATTCAAAATAAACTATTTAAAATTCTAATATTTTAAAAATAAGGATAATTATCGATAAATTATTCTAAAATTGCAGAAAAGTATTTTAAACTATTTAAAAAATAGCAATGTAAAAAGTATGAATTTTTAAAAATGTGATGTCAATAGTCTCTATATTTAGAAAATAAAATAGAAAGTGATTTAGAAATTGCTTAAAAGGTATACATAAAGTTGATAAAAAATGACATAATTGTCTTTGAGACTCACTGGGTATGAAGTATATTTGAATAAGAAACAAAAAATTTCTTGGGAGTCTGGTCGACATCATATCAGAGGCAAGGGAATTAGTGGAACAATTACATATAAAGTTCAACATGTATTCAGAAAAGGTAATATTTTAGCAGACGCTTTAGCTACGTGTACTTTTGCAGAGGCAGAGAGAAAGGGGTATTTTTCACAATAATCAATTGCTTCTTCAATGCAGGAGGCAGTTATATTTGGAAAAAATGCAATTAGGATATTTACGTATCAGAAACGGAAAAAATCAGAGTATTGTCTCAGCATTAATAAGAGTCATATATAGCAAGCAACAATGCAATCATCACAGCAGAACAATATAATAGTTTCCAGAAATATTTATACATACAACCTTAGGGGCCAATTACAATTATACAAGCTGCCAAAAGGTTCGACGATAGAAGTAAAAAGGGGGATGACAATAGAGAGTCAGAAGTGATCTTGTTAAGATAGATAGACATGAAAAATTAGCAACAAAGCAAAATATCACAGGCATACACAAAAGGAACTTTGCCACAACCACCATTGTAACCTAATACGTGGGACATCTTCTGTCAATTTGGGTTGTTACAGAAGACAAAAAAGGATGGTTAACAAAAATAAATGGATTTAGCTAGGTTAGGATGTTTGAGTTGCAACACAGATAGGGTTAGGAGGGTGGAAATTTGGCATCTTTAACATCAGATCCTCTGCATCCACCATTGGCAATGCCAAAAAGGAAAGTCGTACACAAGTTTAAAGAGGGGAAAGAAAGCAATAGATGTACTTGATGTCGAGGAAGAAGGAAATGTCGGAGCCTCCATAAGAAGCAATGGCTATAGTCACTGATCTTCCATTTGAAAGCAAGACTGGAGGTGAAAAAGATGAAGGAAATAAATTCAAAAGGGATGAAATCAAAGAGATATACTCTGCTGAAGATGTTAAAAGAACGGAAGAGCATCATCGGTGGGATCTCGAAATCCAATGCATAGCAACAATTAGAAAAATAACATATTCCAAATGCTTGAAGCCATTGCAGAGGAAAGACGGTGGAAGGTCAAGTAAAGAGTCTAGAAATAAGGCTAGTCTAAAATATCTATAGGATAGTGGGTTGGGTTAGAGTATATTAGAAGTGGGCCGTAGATTTCTTAATTTTAGTTATACTTTTGTTTAGTATGGACTTTTTCTCTTAATTTGAATAAAAGGAGCCTCTGAGCTCAAAATTAATTGCCTTTGAGAGACATTCATTACTTCTTTGTGCCGCACCGAAAGACAAGAATAACACAAAATTATCAATTCTGATTTACAAAATGTAAATATTTATTCGTATCAGATGTTTACATTAAATTATTATTTGAATATATACTTATATTACTTGATCAAAATTAATCATTATTGATTTTACTATATTAAATGATTTGATCATAATAAATTTAATTAATTTGACGTAAATCGCTTAATCATGGTTAGGAGGATGAAAAATAAGAGTACTTCCAACCCACATGAAAAACATATATTGTATTTTTTTTTAATTTAATCATGATCAATATGATATAAGCATTGAGGGCAAATAAAATTGTTCGATGTACAAAAGTGGGGGGAATGATCCATCAAAGAGAATTTAAACCATTATCCACTAAAATTATATTATACTTATTCAAATTAAGGAAGTGCGCATACATAAATAAATAAATCCAAACATATTTCTCTTTACTAGTTTAGTGTACGTTCTTTGCATGTGTGTATCGCATCAATCAATAAAAAGTGTAAAAAAAATAAATAAATTATTACATGTGTAACTTATCATTGAACACACAACTATAAATAATTACGTAAATATTACTATCTCATATAATCAAGTTTATAAATACGTCATTTTGCTATTTTTATTGTAGGATGTAAATCAATTTCATTCTATTTGACAATAATAGCTGACAAAATAATTGAATGTACTTCTAATTCTTTGTATTTCCTATTTTTTTCTCATTTGGTATCCGATGTATGCATTGGAGTTCTGACGAAATTTGAATCGCACACTATAGGTTTTCTAATTTGAAATGCTACAATTTATAGTTCCTTTAGGTAGTTTAATTTTTAAATAACCACATATATTTCTTTCACGCATGCATACATATAAACAAAAATTGAACCCAATAAAAATACAGACAAATTATCAACCAGCACGCATATAAATTACGGGATAATAGAATATTATAAAAAAGGGAAAAAATTATTTCCTCTGAATCTACCAGTATATAAGTGTGTTACTTTGACGTGAGTCTTAGAGGCTAATATACAGGGAAAGGCTGATATACAAGTCCATGTGCGTCTGGTATACGCGATTTATACATAGTATATATAGCAGGAGTATACAGGTGTATCCAATGTAGGAAATGGGCCGAAATCCCATCTTAGCAGCTGAAGGGCCCAAGTGTTGGCCCAGTCGGACAGAAACTAGAGTTGGGACCAAGTTCTTCTTCTCCCTTACTTTTATCTATGTAATTGAGAAATACCAGATTATGTTAAAATATTTTCAAATATTCCCTACCTTTTCTATAAATCTCTAAAATTCTTGTTTCCTATTTTACGATTGATTCACTTGAATCTTCCCCCAATTTAACCGCTCCCATGGATGGAGGCATGAAGCACAGACGCTGACACTGCTACTCAGGTCAGTAAGGTGTTTTTTACATCTCATTTAACCAAAATTGAAACAAAAAATTACTGAATTAATAAAAAAAATTACAAAGAGAAAATGGGAATTGCAAGAAGAAGAAGCAACATCTGTAGAGAGTAGAAGAAGGATCTGAGAGTGAAAATAGTTTGTCTTCCTTCTTGTAGACAGAACGCTGATTTTCTTCCCCCCCCTTCTTTGCTTCCTTCTCAGTTTTTTTATGGTGATTCATGGGGATATAAAATTGAGTCATATATGTTGCTGATTCATTGGGACTATATGGGTTTAGGAAAATATAGCGATTCGTGTGTGTGGTATGTATCTTGTATGATGATTCATTTCAAAACTATGAGTTGTTCACAACTTTTTATGATGATTCATTTATATATAAAAACCGAGTCTTATATATTGTTGATTCACTAAAACTGTATGGATAGAATACAGTGATTCATTGGAACACTTTTTCTAGTTGTTATAGATTGATGATTCATTGGGTGCATCATACAAGGATGATACACCAATGATTTATATTAATGGGTTGATTCATTGAGACAATGGATCATATAATATGATTCATTGCAATAAAATAGTTTAACACATGGTTGATTCAATATATCAGATATTGTCATTAAGACAATAGATCATACAATATGATTCATTGCAATAAAATAGTTAACGCATGGCTGATTCACCGCATTAGATATTGATTACAATACATCATTACTTATGAATCATGTATGGCATAGTGTATTCGTAAAAATGATAGTGTATCCGTATAATTATTTTTTATGGGATTTTTGTAAATATGAAAAAGGTTGGGATAAATTGAAATTTTTTTACTTCAATATGAGATTTATGTAAATTATACATTGTTTAATTGTAATTAATTTGTTCATTTTAATTCTAACTTTAGATTAACTTAACATTAATTAAATTCCCTAAAGACAAACTAACTGCTTTGTGTGAGTGAATATATTTATTTCAAATTAATTATTCTTTTTACTTATTTAATCGTTTAGACTAAAATACTTTACTTTGTTTTAAAAAAAAAAAAAGAAATGTTTTGAGTCATTATCTTTTCCAAGTAATTCAAATGTTTTTCTTGACATAATCATCTTTTTTCAAGTCTTAACCACCCTCAATTTGCCTTAGTTATTTCAAATATTTCTTCAAATAATTCTATATTTTCTTCTTTACTTAGTTTTTTTTTTTTTGATAAAGTTTACTTTATAAACTATTCCAAATATCTTAAGTTAAAATTTATTTCAGATAGTTTCAAATGTCTTTATTATTTTTTATTTATTTTTCAACATTAGTCGAATAATATTTTCAAATTGTGGACAATTGAGCGCTAGCAGCTACTTGAAATGTTAACTCCTTTTTAAAGTAGTACTAAGAACTTTTTACCTATTTTCTATACATTTTAAAAACTTAATCTTTTAGAGTCTCTAAATTATATATTTTTTTAATTTCTTAAAAAAAATTAAGTGGTGAGTCCTCTTTTTGCAAAAAAAAAAATTCCTAAAAAGGCTTTAAAATCAATTTTTAAAATTGTCATTTTCCAACATAACAACCGAGATCCTCAACAAGGGACTGAGATCATAGGTCACTGAGAACCTCAGGCACACCGCTGACGATCTAGCTCTTTACTTAACTTTTGGTGAGGTCTCTTTGCAGTCAAAGAAGCTCCAGAGTCTTTATATTTTGTACTTATTTTAGTTGAGGTAACCGTGGACATGTTATAGTATCTGATTCAGAGTCAATACTTTAGAGACTTTATAGACTAGAGAGATATTATTCAGTTCATTTTTTTTTTTTTTTTTTTTTTTTTTTTTTGAAGTTTGGTCTAAAGCCTTGGGATAAGTTTAATACATTATTGCATGTTGGAGTTTCTTGGTTTCATTAATAGACTCATGAATATTATGCTCATTCTAGTTCGCATCAATGTTAGAGTCTTTTGCTGAATAACACAATCAGGCCAAGTGGTTCGTTTGAGATCAAAATGATTTTCAAGTGTTGGCGACTTCCGGGTATAGGCTCAGGGCGTGACACTCAATTACTGGGGTTGATTTTCATGTCAGAAACTATTTTTCTAAAAATAAATTTTCACACTCTAACCAAAAATAAAAAAAATATTTTTCTAAAAAAATATTTTTATTCACTAGCCAAACAATAGAAAGTATGTTTCGACTCACCAACCAAACATGAGAAAATAAGTCAGGAATCAACTTATTTTTTAAGAAAATATTTTGTAGGAAAACATTTGCCTTCATACGAAACACACCCTTAGTGAGATGATTAACAACCAGACAAATACCTGGTGATCATTTTAGATTACAAATTTCAAAAGTTTTTTTCTTAAACATTGTGAAGTCAAATGATGCCACATAAAATAAAGGGAAAAGGCTCAAATATGTCATTGAACTTTGAGAAAAGGCTCATTTGTGTCATTTGTTAAAATTTTGGCTTATTTATGTCATTACAGTTTGAGAAAAGACTCATCTATGTCATTATTTTTAACTCCGATTTTGTAAAACCACTTAAAGAACTTTATACACTTTTAAATTAGAGTTTTGGATCAAATATAGTTTTTTTAATCATTCTTCTTCAAGAATACCAAGAACACATGAAGAATGCGAAGAACTTCTAAATTTTCAAATTCTTCAAATATTCACGAAATCACCCCAAATTTCAAGAGTAGCATCCCTCCAAGTTAGATACCAAAACTCAATATTTTTTTAAGTCAAATTCAACCTAACTCAACAAGACCTATTTGAAATTTTTCTTCAAAGTTTCATAACTTTAGGTGGAAAAAATATTCCCAAAAAACAAAGAGAAATTAGTCCCAAAATTTTAAAAATTTGTTTTGATTCGTGTTTTTATTGTTATTTTTTGTATTAGATCCTTGTTCTTTAGTATTTTTCGAGTTTATGTTCAAAATTTTCATTTAATTTAGAGTTGAGGAGAAAATTTTACCATTGAAGAAGGTTAAAGTTCTCATACTTTGAAGAAAAATTTCAAGTGAGTCTTGTTGAGTTAGGTTGAATTCGAGCTCAAAAAATTATTGAGTTTTGATATCTAGCTTGGAGGAATGCTACTCTTGAAATTTGAGGTGATTTCATGAATATTTGAAGAATTTGAAAATTTGAGATTATTGGTGGTCTTCGTGTGTTCTTGGCATTCTTGAAGAAGAATAGCCAAAAAGATCACATTTGATTCAAAACTCTAATTTAAAAGTGATTAAAGTTGTTTAAGTGATTTTGCAAAACCAAAGTTAAAAAATAATGGCATAGATGAGCCTTTTTGTCAAACGGTAATGACATAAATGAGCTATATTTTTAACGGATAAAATTGTTTAAGTAGTTTTGCAAAATTGGAGTTAAAAAAATAATGGCATATGCGCCTTTTGTCAAACGGTAATGGCATAAATGAATCATACTTTTGACGGATCACATAAATGAGTCTTTTCTCAAAGTTCAAGGGCATATTTAAGCATTTTCTCTAAAATAAAATGGAAGGAATACTATATTATCTAATACTCCTTCTATCTCATTTTAGTTGTCATAGTTATTAATTTTAGAGTCAAACTATGTAAACTTTGAGTGACATATTCTTTTTATCATATTAATATGAGAAAAAAATTGCAATCAATAATACTTCTTTTTTTTTTATATAGTTTTTGAATGTCTAAATTTTTCTACTAAAATATCAAATTAATTTAATCTAATTTAACTTTAGAAATTAGTCAAATTGATTTTTCAAAAGTGCAATATGACAACTAAAACCAGATGGGGAAAGTATTATTTAGTTAGTTTAAAGGGGAAATTCCACATACATACAAAAAAGTAAAAAGTTTACAAAAAAAATAGCCCATGTTTTTTTTTGGGGGGGGGGGGGGGAGGGGAGGGGGGCAACTTATAAAAATCTCATACTTTTTGGAGCTAATTCCATAAATGAGAATGAGGCCCATCTACTTGAGCTAATTAATTTGGGCAACTTATACAAATCTCATACTTTTTAGAGCTAATTCCAACTAATAGCAACTTTTTTCAAAATTTTCAAAAATTCCTTCTTTTTGATACAAAAATGAAACCAGTGATACATGTCGAAAATGTAAGAGTATTAAGGAATTTTAACTATGATACATGGGGAAGTAGGGATTGTAATTTGTATCAGTAAGTGTTGCAGTTTTGTATCATTTAAGAGATTTTTATAATTTTTTAAGAGAGTCAAGATTATAATTATGTAAACATAAATTGTGTATTTCTGTAATTTTTTTTTTTTTAACAAAAAATAGACCAAGAAGGTCATGAGCTCAACATAACTCAAATAATCCCAAGGTCACTAGGCTCTTTTTGCTAAAATCATCCCAAGATTGAATTTTTTTTAACCCTTTTTTCTTTTATTTTATCTTTGCAGCAATTTTTAAAAAAATATATTTTATTTTTATTTTGCTATGTCTTTTTATTAAAAAAACCATTTTCATGTGTTTTTAGGTAGGTTTTTTTTAGAAAAAAAGAACCTTATTTTGTTTTTATTTTGCTGTGGGTTTTTATATAAAAAAGAAAAAAAAGTCTTTTTTCAAAAAAATAAAAATTCACATATTTTTTTCATGTATCGATTCTGTATACATGTGTATAAACATGTATCAATATTGTATAAATTATTTATAAGAATGTATCATTATTATATAAACAGTTTATAAATGTGTATTGACATTGTATAAATTATATACAAATGTGTGTTGATATTATATAAATTGGTATAGAAAGTATTGGCATTATATAAATGATGCATAATTGTGTATCAATATTGTATAAATAATTATATAATGTATAAAT
>DF357690.1:82156-92369 GCA_000787875.1 Solanum virginianum | reverse complement strand
TTTCGACGAGAATTTCAAAAATCGATCGGAAAGAGATTTACGAAAAATTACACATAAAGCGTTTGATGAATGTGATTTATTTGTATTTTTATAGAAAACTAGTTTTTTAGCACATTTTGAGTTTTTAGTCAAAAATTGTATTGGTGTGCGCCCAGTCCGCGTCGTGGACTGGGTATTTCGAAGTTGAAACTTTTTCTTTTCTTTTGAGGGGCTTTCTAGACTTTTCTCCGCTCCTTCTAGACTTGATCCACGGCTAATATAAGTTGTTTTTTTGCCTAAAAGAGTTACAAAACCTATTCTAAAGCCTTTTACGCAAAAACTAAGAAGAGACCTTGAGTGAAGAAGAAGAGAAAGAGCAAGGGTTCAAAGGTTGGGGCTAATTTCTTGAGAAATTGAGTATCAAACTCCATACCATGTATGTAAGGCTGTCCACAGCATCAGATTGTTCTCTCATGTGCCCCTTTGATTGTAGAGAATGAATAGTTAAAGTTGATGGGTTCGGTTTGCATAACTTTCTGAATGTTTTTACTGAAACTATTTTACTGCATCTATATTATCTTGAAGTGATGATCATCATAACTAGATTATTTTCTTAAATGGTTTAAATTGCATTATCTATTTGATTATATACATTCTACATGATTTCTTGGTTAAAGAGTATAAGAATGGAACTAGGGGTGAATGTCTAGAGCCTTGCTCACATGACTGTGCTTGCTTATTTTGGTTCAGGTCCTGAATTGAATGTGTTAAGGGTTGATGTTGATGAAATTGTTACCCTCAGAGCTAAAAAGGGTTAAATGTAATCTTAACAAGATATTCCTAATTCCTTGACTTGATGAATGATGAATGAATAGATGTCCTAGTCCAAAAGAGACTAAATGATGACAAAGTTTGATGTTAATGTTTATGAGCATATTGAGTCTATGGAAGAAGTATTGAATACCGAAATAGGTAAGAGTGAGTCCCATTCGCACTCATAACTACGTGGCTAACGTAGGTGACGATTGAACCGTGAGAAAGCGGATGCTTCCTTAGTCTCACAAGAGGACTTAATGATATTTCTATTCTGGATCCAATAATGCACGCCCTCTACCCCGACAAAGTGTTGGACGGATGTGGCAACGACATCGGTTTGTTGTATCATCACCGGCTCATAGGTGATGGTTGTAGGTCCGAGAAACTCTCATATAGGTTCCATCTTGATAGTACTCAGATGTTAATGTGATGTCATGGGTCTAGACTGATCTTAAATATGATAGTATCTATTCCTTGTTCTAAGATGAGATGAATACTTGATGAGCTAATATTTCCATGTTATCCTGTTTATTTCACTTACTTTTAGCTCATTTACATACCGTACATTTCACGTACTGATGTCACTCTGGCGCTGCATCGTTTTATGATAAAGATTCAGTAGACAGAGGATTTTAAGAGGCGAATCGTTGAGGTCCAGAATTCCATCTCTAGAAATTTGGTGAGTCCTCCCCTGTATTCAGAGGATATCTTTTATTTCTTTTCTTTATGATTCAAGTCATTTCAGTTATGATAGTCATGACTTACCATGGTACCTTCTTAGATTGTTAGCAATAGAGGCTTCATAGACATAGAGAGATGATAGGTTGACGTTGAGGTTCTTTTCCTTTTCTAAACTGAGTTTCCTTTTACATTTTATGACGTTGATAGATATTGATGACTAGCTCTGTGGCCTATGACCCATATTTCTTTGATGGAAAGGTGATAGGATAGAGTGCCCACTGATATGCATTTTTACGTCTTCTGCTAATTTTAATAAAAGAACGAATGTAATGAGGTCAGGTGGTTCATTTGGGGACTAGCGATAGTCTCTGAGTGCCAGTTAAGCCTAGGGTACCCTCTCGGAGCGTGAAGTTTCAATTAAAAAAAAGGAGAAAGAAAACAACCAAATGATCAAAATAAAGAAATAAAAAATAGCGGTAATAATAAACAACAACAGCAATAACATACCTAGTGAAATCCAAAAAGTGAGGTCTAGGGAGGATAAATGTACGTAGACCTTACCATTACCTCATAGAGGTAGAGAGACTATTTTCGAAAGACCCTCGTCAGAATAACACTGCCAATAAAAGAAATTTAAAAAAATTAAGAAAAACCAACATCCCAATATGGGCATCTGCACAATTGACAAACATGTAATGTTTTTTGCTTTAAAAAAAAAAGAAAAATATTTTTAAAAAATAAAATAGCAATATAGTGGTCAGCCGCCAAAGATATAGCAATTTGCCATTTCCTTAGCAAACTAAAACAGATTTGACCCATTTTCTCGTTGAACTAAAGGTATCGAGATGCTACATTTGATAATAAACATGGCCGTATGGCCATTTTAAGTAAAAAAAATAGTGAGCTATTTTTTGTGTAAATAAATTTTCTCAATGATTTGTGCGTATAATTATCTCAAGTTTAACTTTATTAAAAGAGTATTTACATAAATAATATATTATATATCAAATATTATTCTTTTTTATAATATATTTTATCAATAAATTACAAGAACACCCTTCTCTTTTTTCCTCTTATTCTCTTTCTCTTTTTCCTTCTCCTTCTCTCTCTTTCTTTTCTTTTGTCCTTTTCCTCTCCCTTTCTCCCTCCCCATTCAACTTTTCATCTTTAATATTATATATTGTTATGAATTTTATTATTATTATTTTAATAAATATAATACATCTTTAATAATATAAAAATCAACTAAATCATATTGAATATTTAAAATTCTACTTTTGCATTGAAAGATGCTTATAATATGTATTATGAATTTAAAAAGTATTATGTTATTTTTAATTATTTTTTTTTATTAATGATGTTAAAATAATTATTATATTAAAAATATATTATTTATATTTTCCACGTGCATTAAAAAATATCTATAATGCATATGAAGTATTGAATTTAAAATATATTACAATTGTAGTTTTTATTTTTTTTAATTTTATTAACGGTGTCAAAAAATATTATATTTGAATTTCAAATATTTAAACACTATTTAAATTAGTTTTTATGTTTAATAAATTAAAATCGTGTCAATGCATTATATATATATTTACATAAGACAAATATTATAATTTAAAGAATAATAAGAACATCATTTGCGTAATATTCAATCAAAAATTAAATTTTAAATTAAAATAATTAATTAATATTTTTAAAAGAAAGAGAAAGATAGAGAAAGAAAAAGAGAAAGAGTAAAACAAAGAAACTAGAAGAGAAAGAAAATGATCCACAAAAAATAAAAGAGGAGGAGGAAGAGAGGGAAAGGAAGAGAGAGAAAGATATTTTTATTTTTTTCTATTTCAAATAAAAAAAATATAGTTATTTTTGGAAAAATCAAAATATGTGTTAAAATTGATAATTAATGTTATATAATGTATTATTTATGTAAAGGAAAAATAACATAATTAGACAAACATATGATATGTATTTATATTATACAACTATAGTTTGACAAAATTATAATTTATAATTATAATTAGGGTTTTGTTGTTATTTTCTCTCTGCTCTCTTCCTTTCTCTCGCCTCTCTCCTCTCTCTCTACAATTTCTTGCAAATATATAATTACAAATGTATATCAGCTGCATCTATACAATTATTTTGACAAATATACGTAGTAAATTCAACATATATACAATACAATTCGTCTCTCTCCGCTCTCACTTGCCTCTGTCTTCCCTCTCCCAATCTCTCTTGCCAGAGTTACAAATATATATGTATATTAATTACACATATACAATTATTTGACAGATTTACACATACAGTTTGACAGATATATATATATATATATAAAATTTACCTCTCTCCTCCCGCTCTCGATTACCTCTCTCCTCCCCTCCAGGTCAGATCGTCGAGATTATATTGTATAATTATATAAAATATAGTTATTTAATCATATTAAGTTTGCAAGCTAGATTATTTATGAAAATTCCCCGAATGACCCTTTTCTAAATTGAATGTTGGCCCTATAAAACAAATATGTCTACCAGATCCATGAAATAGTGGTGAACAGTATGGGCCATGGTCCATAAAGATGAGTTTGGGCTTGGGAGTATTTGTAGGGTTTTAGGTTTAAGCCTACAATATAACATCGCAAGCTTTTCACCTTCTCCACACTGTCTCTTCTGTCTCTCTGTAAATCATTCTGCACTTAATCTCTTTATATATTTTACATAAGAAAAATCCAATCTTACCTTCTATTCTGCATCTGCAAGTGGATTTTGTTTTGCATATCTGTGTTTGTACACATCCAAAAAGATGACTATCTGTTGATTTTCACTATCCATAACAGAAATAACCAAAGGTGAAGTCAAAATTGATAATTTCAAGGGTTGATATCTGGGTTTTAAACGTAATATCTGTACATTTTCAATATGAATATGCTATTTGAGCAAAAGTTATTGGATTCGGCCAAAACCAATATATTGGGCTTCTAGCTCAGCCCTTAAAGACGATCACTTCACTTAGGTTCAGGTCCCAGTAGAGATAGAAACACTCTTTAAGTTGATGCCAATGTCATGTGTGTGCTGTTAGGAGGTAGCATCTGTTTGAACATGTCAAAATAAACTTAGTGCTCATCTTACATTACTGACCATGTGGTTGGTTGGAATTTCGCTTTGTTATTTATACTCTTATTTATACACGATATGGAATAAATATACTGGCACTATTAAGTTTTGTATAATGATCCTACATAACTAGTTCATGGATCCTAAGCAACTCTAGTTTGAGTCCTTTGTTTGCTAAAAGTCATTACTGAAAATAGGGTCTTTAATGGAAGAGTAAAGAGTTCTATTGATGCCCACACAACTCTAATCCTTTTTAACTACGCCATGCTTATATTTGCCATCCTTTTTTCAGCCTTTTTTACCTGGTATTTTCAGTTTTTGACTGTAATTTTGATGGTTTGTGGCAGGTTTAGTTTGCATCTGGTAATTAGATTCAACAAGAGAAAATGTCTGGGTGAGTAATACTCGTATGTGTTTTAACAGCAATAACTTTTTCTTGTACCTGGAATATACATGTTACTATGATCCATATTAGTTGAATGTTTATTGAAAAAGTACCTTATCTTTGTCCTCTTAAACTTGGTAATTTCATATCGGTTGGCTTGAACAAGTCACATCAGCTCTCCTTTTATAAAGATGTTGCGTTCTTCTTTGGTTATTTATGCTTTTGATGCCGTGGGTAGCAAGACTTTGAGTTGCTTTAGGTTAATAAGGCACTTACCCATCTTTGCTTTTTAATTAGAAATTTCAATTTAAAGGATTTATGTTGTTTTATTTGTTCCTTGATTTATTGCAATGCAGTGAAGAGCCTGTTGCTGCTGATGCTCCAGCTCCCGCTCTTGGTGAGCCCATGGATATCATGACAGCATTGCAACTTGTCCTCAGGAAATCACGGGCTCATGGTGGTTTAGCTAAAGGTCTTCATGAGGGTGCTAAGGTTATTGAGAAGCATGCTGCTCAACTTTGTGTGTTGGCAGAGGACTGCGACCAACCCGACTATGTGAAATTGGTCAAGGCTCTATGTGGTGATCACAATGTTAGCCTAATCACTGTTCCTAATGCCAAGACACTCGGTGAATGGGCTGGTGTAAGTAACAAACTATTGATTGGGATGAAAGTTTAAACAAAAGCAGTTGTTTGCCTCTATTTCAACAATTTATCAAAAGAGAAGTCTCTTTGTTCGAGTTTTGTAAGTTAAATGTTGTACTAATTTTCTCTCCTTTCTTCATTTTTGCCAGCTATGCAAGATTGATTCTGAAGGCAAAGCAAGGAAGGTTGTTGGTTGCGGTTGTGTTGTAGTAAAGGTAAAGAATGAGAGTGAACTATTTTTCTTGAGTGTGAATTTACCCATTTTCAAAAAGAAAGTATTTTTGTGAGTATTTGTTTATCTATATCTGTATCTTTCGTTAATTGGTTTTCAGGATTTTGGAGAGGAAACTGAAGGGCTCCACATTGTTCAGGAATATGTGAAATCTCACTGAGCGACATGCATTGAATTAGAGAGGTTTAGCTTGCTTTTTTGGTTGTGACATGAAAATTTTTGATGGTTAAAAAACCAGATTTTGATAAATTGCAATTTGTAGTCATTTTATGATTCTGGTTATGCATGCCTTCTTGAACTTTACAAGTCTTTTGGATTCCTATGAATGACCCAATTTGATTATAGTCTTTTCGACGTTGTGCAAGAATTGTGAGGAAACTGAAGTAAAATTGGGTTTGATCATGTCGATTCACATGCAGTTTACTTGTATGATTTGTCTAGCTTCGTAGTGATACTTCAGTGGATGTTTCTGCAAGTTCTGTAATTTGGGAAACCAGACATCCATGAAATTTGGTTAGTCTTCGTGTGACACAATAATGACATTATTTGTTGTAAATTTAATTAATACATTAGCATGTATGAGCAAATATTTGGAAAGCTGCTGTATGATAGAAATTTATAAGTTTAACTTTGTCTTTCATTAGTCAAGATGTCAATGATCAAAGGATTATTGATCTGTTGAAAACGGGGTTTACGGTAGTGCTTAAATTTCCAATCTTGTTACATCTTTCTTTTTTTGTTAGAAAAAACTTTATTAGTTGTGATGTTGGAGAACTTCACTTTTTATCAGCATATGTATGAACATTAGGTGATACTGTAAAAAACTTGCTTAATAATTTAGATATTAAATTCGAAAAAGTTAATTTTTTTTTAAGTAGAATTAATTATCTGAGTGTCACTTAGCACATGGCACATTTTAAAAAAAAAGAGTAGTGCATTATAATCAGTTACTCTCTTTATTTCATATAACTCTTTATTACATACAAACTTAATTTGTAAGGTAATGTGCACATTAAAAGAATATACGATTGAATATACGATGACATAGTTTGAATCTTAATTTTTATTATTGTCTTTTGTAAAATTATAAATATAACTTTGTAAGTGTTGTAATTTATTCTTAGAAAATGTAAAATTTTAATAAATAAAAGAATAAATATAAAAAAACTTAAATATCTATTTTAAACTTTGAACAATGAAAAAAGCTTCAGATATTTTTGAACAATTTAATTAATTTGAATAATTAAAAAAGCCTAAGAAACTTAGATAATATGAAATAGAAAGATACTACTTAGAGTGTATTGATGATTACCGTATGAAATTCAAAAAAGAACTTCAAAAGTTAAATTAGAGAAAGCTAAGCAGTAAGCACGTATATAAAATTGTTACCATACTTACTCTTAGATGTTTTCATATTTTTATCAATCAATATTTCATTTGTAGTAGCAGATTTGGAAAAAGGTGCACATCTGCTCAACCTTACTGGATATGAGGTTCTGCGTCAGCGAGAACCTATATATAAATAATCTTAACTCATGTGATATGGGTGAAATTTGAGAAGTGTATTAAATTTTTGTATCTTTTTTTTAAAAAAGTTTTAATTTATTAATTTATTGTGATTTATAGTATTTACATCATTTTCAATAATATATATTACTCTTTTAGTTCTAATTTATTCATAGATGAAATTAGAAAAGTTAATCAAATTTCTTATATGATTCTTAAATTTTTTTCAATTAATTTATTGTGATTTTAGAAATGTAACACCCCACAACTCTATTCTTACATGCACCTATGTTTTATGCCTCATTCTTATATGTGGGAAGTGTATTAGAAGTGGATTAGGGTAATATGAGACCTTTAGTACTTAGTCGAGTTCAAACCTTTCTTATCAATTGAGTTTCACGCGTTAGATTATACAAGAGTCAACTTTAAATGACCATAACTTTCAGCACACAAGAACTTAGGTGGCCTATGACCTACCAACTGAAAGGTCTTTGAATTAGCTTTCCAACACCACCAATTTCACCTTATTTGGAGTTTTGAGTAAAAAGTTTTGACTGTTTTACTACGGATGAGTGAAACGACAAACTGACTTATGGGTGGTGGTTTGAATGACAATATGTCCTGTTAACTCGTGAAAAAACTTGAGAAAGTTCATTTTTGAGTCCCCAACTTGATGGACCCAACTACGGGTCGTAGATGCTTCTATATATGGGTCGTCGTTTTGGCTTGTGGAATGGATCCAGAGACGCCAAAATTCGCCCAAAAATTTACTAATGAGTTTCTACGGGCCATAGATTGACCCGTGGACGACTTTGGAAGTGTTTTAAAAAGGATTATTTTGTTCTTTTCCCACCCTTTCAAAGCCTGAACTTGACGATTTTATACCAATGCAAATTAAGTCCCAAAACATATCTATTCAATCTTTTTACGCTAAAAGACATTCTCAAACTTAGAGCAAGGTTGCAAGGGGAGAAAAAGATAGGGTTTCAAGAGAATCTTGTGAGTTCTTCCAAGCTATTCAAAATTTCAAATCTTCTAAGTATGTAAGGCTAACTAGAACATGAGTTATGTTCTTCTATGTGCCCCCTAACCCGGATTGATTGAGTTATGAACGAATAGAGCCTTCCATGAATGTTCTTAAAAAAGCTTTTCTTAAATTCTAATATATTCCTATGGCATCTTGCATGAATGATAGTTTTTATGAATTAAACACTTGAAATAGATGAATTTATTTTTCTACATTAACCCTAGAATGAATTCTTGTTATTTTTATATATTGTACTTAAATGGGTATGCATAAGTATTATTTGAGCTTGAAGAGTCTTCCAATTCATAAATATTTTAATCCTACTTTTGTTTCTTGAATACTATGAGTTGGAATGAGGGATGATAGAGAGTCTTTATAAGTCATGAGCTAATCCTAAAAGAATGTTGCTAACCAAAGAGTTGATAGTTGATGTGATGAATTGAGTTGACAAATGTTTAATGAGACTAATTGAATGAGTTAACCATAGGGTTGATGTCTTATGAACATGTCAAGTCTTGGGAGAAGTATTGAGCATTGAATTGTATAAGTGTAAGTCTAACTCGAACTCAATAACTACGTAGCTAGCGTAAGAGAAGACCGAACTATAAAATCATATGTTTCCCTATTGTTCCAAAAAAAGGAGTTGATATTATTAATTGTGGATCCACTGATGGGATGTCCTTTACCCTACCAATGTATTGGATGGATGTGGTGACGATATAGCTTCGTTGTATCATCATTGACTCCTAGGTGATGGTTGTCGGTTAGAGAAACTCCCATATAAGTCTTGATAGTACTCTGAGTGGATTGGACTAAATGGTATATGAGTGTTCATTGTCTAAACTTTATGTTTACTTTAATTTAGACTCTTGACATGCTGATTGAGTTTTCTACTTCTTGATTTGAGTTATTCGAGTCGATGTTATCCTACCTTTACATGTTTCCTTCTGCCATTTTACATACTCGTATATGTCACGATCCGAAATTTCAGGTGTGATGGCACTCAACTGGCTTTTTGGACTATTCAATAGTTTTATTATTTAATTGAGAAGTAATTTAGAGTAGAGTTTTTATTTATAATAGTTAAAATATATATTTGTATATAAGTAAAAGGGTTGCATGCGCAGCCCTATAGAACAAAAGAAGAGGGTTTTGGCGATCACCGTCTTCGTCATACGTTTCCAGGTAAGAACGATTTCATGGTTCATTCTAATGTTATATTTTCAAAATAGGGATTAGTATATTCCTATGTTAGTGGAAAGAGCATTAAGTAACCTATTAATTATAGATATACATGCATGTGTTTTGTCTCTTATGTCACTGATAAGGTAATATTAAAACTACATATATAGGCACAATATAGTGGAGTTGCTTTGGTTCCTTCGCAACTCCAAATTATTCCAGTATCGTGGGTAGAAGAGGGAATGGAAATTTTCTTCTCGAATCATACAATGTTTTCCGTTATCAGTGATGAACTCTATTATGCAATAGAAGTTAACGGATTATTTCATGTAGATTTTCATAATTTTCTTTTCTTATCGTATTATAATTCGAGTATTGATATATTGGAATAGGTAATTAAGCTTTTGGGTATCGTATTATATGAATACTATTAAACTTATGTTATTTTGTGGCCTTGTGGGTTTAGGACTCAACTCTAGGTTTGAGAGCTAAGAATTAAATGAAAGAATGGAATAAATGTTTTTGGGTCTAGGCTAGACATATATTAATATGGGTATTTATTAGTTTTGATATCTTATTGTGATTATTATTTTGACTAGACTGTAGTGCTATAAATTCTATTTGAAAAGGGAAAGGTTCAATTGTGTC
>DF357690.1:68907-82142 GCA_000787875.1 Solanum virginianum | reverse complement strand
CGATTGAGTGTTTTGGGATAGAGATGAATTTATGTAGGCTTTGATTGAAATAAGAAAGTAGGTGATTGATCGCAATTCAACTAAGGCAAGTGGATTTTTAACCTTTTGTTAAATATGTTGAACCTTGTATTCTCCAATGTGTATACAATTGAGAGTTTTGGGATAGAGAGTAGAGATGAATTTATGTAGGCTTTGATACCAACTGTGCACGCCGCATCGGATACTATATTTCGAGGGTCGTGGTGCATGTCGCGACGGATACTATGATAAGATGGATCGGGTCGCACGCCGCGACGGATACTATGATAAGATGGGTCGGGTCGCACGCCGCGACAGATAATATGATTTAAGGGATCGGGTCGCACGCCGCGATAGATGCATGGTCCATGTGTGGCCCCCATGAGTCCCGATCTGCGAGGCAGCGGGTGTGTATCACTAGGACAGACATGCATCACTATTATTTGACATTGCATCATTTGCATCTCACTGCATTCATTTCATCCCATAATGCTCTGGCCTGTTATGATTATATGAAGTGTTATTGAGATTGGATATTTGTTATATTATTTGACTAGTTGCTATTTTTTACATGATTGGTTTTGATATTGATTAATGACACGTGATAATTTAGCAAGGACTTGTTAAATTGTAGAATATCTCCCTATGACTTAAAAGTAGGATAATGATCTACAATGTATTATATCTTGCTGGGCTGACTGATTTTTATGCAGGTTGTAGATATAGAGGTAGGTTGGAATGAAAGGAGTTTGTGTATTCTATTGGAATTACCTTGTTTAGTTTGTTTACTTGCGGGGTACCGTGTGGCTTTTGGTACTCACCCTTGTTTCTACACTCATGTAGGTTCTGAGCCCGGATAATGAGTAGCATTTTCCTTAATCATCCGAGGCATTCCTGGAGACTTGGAGAGGTAGCTGTTGTCATCTGGCTGACTCTCTTGTTCCTGTTCGTGTAGTGCTTTGTTCTATTCGAGAAGAAAGACACTTTAGACTTATTTTTCTTTATTTCACGTATTGACATCCATTTGGGCCTACATTTTTTGACTATGCAAAGATAGGTACTAACAGTCATCAACAGGCGCCCCATTGAGGACCCATTTGCATTCAGCTGATTGATGAGTCTTCCCATGCTTTTGGAGGATATCATGTTTCTATTCTAATTTTGAGTAAGCCTTCTTATTCTATTTTGAGGTAGCCATGGACCTGTTATTAGCACCATTTAGTTAGATAATTTAGAGGCTTCATAGATTAGACTGTCAAGTTGTGATTAGATGTTATTTTTGGCTAGTTTTTTTCATACTAGTCTTACTCAGTTGATTGATCGATTTTTGGCCTTTGATTATCGAATTATTATTGTTTTTCATCAAGTATTTCTTGAATCATTGATGTCTTCCTCTATTAGTTTGTGATTGAATAAACGTGATGAGGCCAAAGGGTTCGCTTGAGAGCTAGCAATAGCCTATGAGTGCCGGCCACGCTAGGAGTATCTTCCCGGGGCATGAAAAACTTGGTATCAGAGCATAAAATTCAAATGTACTAGGGAGTCTATGAAGCCGTGTGGTGTAGAATCTTTTTATGGGTGTGTTGTGCACCACATTTTATAAGCAAGAGGCTATGGACATTAGGACTTCTGAGTTCGTGTGATAGAGTTTAACTCTATTAAAATATCTATCTAATTCATCTGTAACATGTTTGCAGATCATACCTCCCAAGCGTACTATCACTCAAAGAGACGCTTCAACTAGCAACCTTGAGAATCCCCCACCAAAGGTGACTACTTGGATGGAGATGAGAGGTCGAGGTCGACCTGTTAGAGCCACTGGAGCTCCCCAGGCACCTACTACTTCATCTACTCCTACTACAGAGGTTGATTTCAGAGGAGCTATCACTATGCTCACCAAACTGGTAGCCGCCTAGAATGAGAATCAGAGTTCACAAGCTTCTAGTTCTAGCTCTCAAGAACCGATTGCTGCAATGAGACTTAAGAGATTTTTTGCGGATGAACCCACTGGTCTTTATAAGGTCTAAGGTTGAGGAAGACCCCTAGAATTTTATTGATGAAATGTGGAAGATGTTGAAAGCTATGCATATGACTGCGACTGAGGGAGTTGAACTTGCTTCCTATCAACTAAAAGTTGTGGCAAATATTTGGTACAATCAGTGGAAAATGTAATACCCCTCATGTTTATAGGCTTCTGGGAGTTAAGGATTTCTGGAATGACTTGATACTACAAGTCAATCTATGGCTCATGGAAGGATTCACAAATCGTAGGTAGACTTCGTGGATTGAGTCCAGTGAAAAGCAAAACGTGGAGATTTTCTGGAAGTTGATGTACGATTAATAGGATGGACCGTATATGGAACCACGACCCATCAAAGATTTCGTGAAAAGGAGTCCTGAAGGGCCTAAATTTTCTAAGTCTGTAACTACTCTACGAGATTACTCACGACCCATAGAAGGATTGACGGGTCGTCCTGCATGTTCGTGGTTTGAAAGTTTCGAATTCCAATAGCTTAGCTTTTGTGATGTAAAGTTCTACGAGACAATGTACGAGCCGTAGGTTGAACCACGACTTATGGACGGGGTCTCATGGTTGGCTCCGTCAATTTTTAATGAATGGTGTTTTCGACATTTTCAAATAATCAAATAATACTAAAAGCTTATTTGAATTAAGTATACAACTAAGTTCTCTTTAACCAACATGAGTTATAGTACAATGATGAGACTGTTTCACTCTTAATTAGAGATCTCAAAATCGAACTCTGAGTATAAGGCTTCAAATATGAGCATCGGACCCTTGATGGAAAACCAAATAAAAAAGAGATAAGTATACAAAATACACTTAAACTATACCCTTTTTTTTTACTTTCACACCTAAAGTATTGAAAGTTTGAGAAACACACCTAAACTATTGCTTATTAGTTTGAGAAACACACCTCAGTAGTGTGTGAACACACTCTCTTTTTTATTGGAGAAAACCTTGCCACATGGCATGTCACATTGACAAAAATTAAATAAAATATTACTATTAGGTAAAAGTAAAAGATTAAAGTATAAATATTCTTCTAAAAAAATATTATTTAAAAAAAATAAAATTCAAAATATTTTTCTCACCTAATCTATCGCCCCCACCCCCGTGTACCGCGCATCCACCCCCAACAATCCCCGCCCCTTTTATTTTTTTAATTTCTTTTATAAAATATTTTTTAAAAGTTCAAATCTATTTTAAAAAAATAGATTTTTTTTAAATAAATAAAATTTTATCTCACTTGCATTTAATTCTCCGCTTTT
Source organism: Solanum virginianum (assembly GCA_000787875.1). NCBI lineage: Eukaryota > Viridiplantae > Streptophyta > Magnoliopsida > Solanales > Solanaceae > Solanum > Solanum virginianum. Next base: position 78,833 of record DF357690.1, on the reverse strand, counting down.
AATTTATTTTTATCTTTTTTATATCTTTTTTTAATAGATGTGTATACATATTTTTAGAAAAATATTTTTTTCTACTTGTTTATCGAGTATAATATAAATAAAAAATTTATTTTAAAAATCTTTCGATAAATAAAAAATAATTTTCTAAAAATAATTAAAAAATAAAAGTGGAGGATTAAGTGGGTAGCGTAGAATTATTTTTTCTAAAAACAATTAAAATAATATCATGAATATGAAATAAGAATTTTTTTTAAAACTTACAGTGGGTAGCGTAGAATTATTTTTTCTAAAAACAATTAAAATAATATCTAGATTATTATTTTAAGAGGGAGATGAAATAAAAAAAAATTAAAAAATTTACAATTTTTGTTTGGGGACGGAGGGGGAGGGGTACGGTAAGAGGAAGTGGTGAGATGGGGTAGAAAAAATATTTGTATTTTATTTTATAATTTTTTTGAAATAATAATATTTATTTATTTTTTGTCAAGATATAATGTTTTGTCCATGTAGAGTGTGATGTGATATTTTTTAAAAATAAAAGAGAGTGTAGCACACACCTCATGGTGAGAGTGGAAGAAAAGATAAATGTGTGTTTCTCAAACTAATAAGTAATAATTTAGTTGTGTTTCTCAAACTTTCAATATTTTAGGTGTGAAACTCAAAAAAATGATATAATTTAGGTATGTTTTGTATACTTATCTCTAAATCTTATGTTAGAATTAGATTTATTACGTACGAAATAGCACAATTATTCGGAACCCAAATAAATAACCTTTCAATTTTAAGCAAATAATACTATAAGGAGTCGTTTGGTGTAAGGGATAAGTAAAAATAATTTCGGGATAAAATTTTAGTGAAACTTAAATAGCCGTTTGGTTGGCAAATACGAAATAACGGATAGTGAAGAAATACGTTATCTCTTCTAATGAATAGTATAATAATCCCATCACAAATTGTGATGGAATAAATTTATAAAATGACAAAGCTATCCTTCCTTCTATCACTTTTTCACTTGTATATTTGCAAGACAAGACGATGATTTTGATTTTGCATTTCTGATTTATGTTTCATTTGTATATCCTTTTATTTTCTATGTTTTATGGTTTGAAATTTTACACCAGCAGTGGCTGTTTTCCTCTTTTTTTTTTTTTTTTTTGGTACTGCTGCATTATTTGGTAGTGGCTATCTTTGTTTCTACTATTATCTTCAACGGTTCTCATGAATTCAGTTAGCCAAATTCTGAAGTATCATTTCTCCTTCAGTATTCTTGTTTATCTATCTATATCTTTTAGCACCAAGCACAACATTTAAATTCATTTGACAGTAGATTTCTGAGTGTTCCAAAATTTACTATTATATAGTATTGTACTTCTGTTGAGTGGTCAGTATTTGTTAAAGCCATGTGTGAGAAGATAATTACTTCTTTGCCTTTGTCAAAATATTTACAACAATTGGAGTTTATCAATTATCTTAAGGAAAATTATTATTATTCTATTGACATTGTGTTAATAAATGAATCCTTTTTATTTAAAAAATAAAAAAAATAATTAAGCTAAGTAAGATAAATATTTTGCTTTAAGAATGAGTAACTAAAGCTTTAACAAGGGATATTCAAAAAGAGTTTAATTTTGGTGCACTGTCAGTGTAGAAGATTTTTACACCATAAGTTAATATTGACCTGCTATTGCAGGTTACCAAGTAATATTTTTTAATAATATTTACTTAATTATATTTTTAAAAAAGGTGGAATGACTTGGGAGATCCTTATACTTGGCTCTATTTGTCAGTTGGACGCTTATACTTATGATTTTGCCAACTGGACACTTAAACTTGATCAAACTTAATATATTAAACCCCTCTGACCATTGACCAAACTTATGTGGCAATTTAATTATTGAGTTGGCAGAGATGTGTGATTACACGCACAAAAAGAGCGTGAAGATGACATGTTTGACCCAAAAAATTAAAAATAAAAATAAAAAAATTAGAAAAAATTAAAAATTAAATATACTCCATTATTTCTTCTTTTTTCCACCCACTCTATCCTTCGTCCCCACCCAAACCCCTCCCCCTCCCTGCCCCATTTCTTTCTCCTTCTTCCTTCTCATCTCCATTTTTTCTTCTATTTTTTTTTCACTTTCTCTTTTTCCCCAAATTACAAATGAAATCATGCTACAATTTATCAAGTGATAAATCTAATAATTTTTTTTAACATCAAAATATTTTTCAACAAGGAAATTTTTTTAACAATGTTTAATAAGTTTAGAAAATAGAAAGAATTAGAAGGGAGAGTATACTCTTTGGGAATAATGCTATCAAATTATAGTGTTCTTTTTCTCCACAATGAATGGGGTATATTACTCTCTCATTTTTCTTTTTTAAATTCATCATCGATCGTCGTTGCTTTGCTTTAATCATTCTCTACGCTTCTACGCTGTGCAACTCTAATTTGGATTGTCCTACTATATTATCCTCTGTTTTTGTACGAAGAAAAATGAACAATAAAAAAATAAAGGAAATGGAGACGGTGAAAAATAAGGGGAATAAAGATGATGATTGTAGGTTGGGGGAGGTGGAGGAGGAAAGTGAGAGAAACCTAATTTTATTTTATTTTTTTTTAAAATAGAAAATTTATTACTTTTGTCATTTATTTAATTATTTTATTAATAATTAAAAAATAGTTATGAGAATATTATGATATGGTGTTAATATATATGATGTGGAAATGATATGTCATTTATGTAAAGGAGAGTGAGCTACACACATGGTAGAAGGGGTTTAAAAATCTCATTTTAATCGGTTGACAAAATTGCAAGTATAAGAGTCCAACTAACAAACAGAGCCAAGTACAATTCATTCCGCCTTTAAAAAATAAAACATTTTAATTTTTAAGATAAAATCTAACTATCTTTTTGCTTAATTATTCTACAAATATATATACATATTTCTCCTTCACTATGTAGTCTTTTATGCATTCTTTTTTATTTTTTTTACTATTTTTAGTGCAACAACCTAAACACTCAAAAAAAAAGTACCCCAAATGACCGGTAATAGACTAATCCAAATTTCTTTGTTATTTGTTTGTCGTGTAGTGGAGTAAGGTAGTTAAAATTGTTTCTCATTTGACCATTCGAAAACCCATGTGCTAACTCATAAATCACTGTCTTATTGTTTTCACACACAACTAATAATAATAACTCAACAGGTAAGTGTCTCCTTATACATCAACTAATATTGCCGACAGGAAGATGAAGAATACAAGAAAAGCACATAACAAATACAACTACAAGAAAGATTCGAGGAAAAATATGCTCACACCACACTTATTTTAACAATTAAAACTTGTAACAAAACTATTGTTCAATGTAATTATTTCTAACCAAGGAAAAAGCCCTTAACTTGAGAATGGGACCTATGAAAAGAATTAAAAATTTGTGAAAGGGGTTACTGATTAGCTGTCAACATTTAAATAGGGGTGTTGGCCCCATGTACATCATTATATCATATGATTGCAGGAAGAAAACTAGTAAAGCTGCCAATAAAATTGAATATTCATGAGTAGGTTTGATGAAGTGATAGTGTGAGGTTCAAGTTAGTACCTTTGTGCTAATTTGCTATCTCTACTAATTACTACTGAATTGATCTGGATGACACCTAATTAATATATAAATAGTGGTAAATCATGTGGAGTTTAATACAAAAAAGAAATGGTTGGGTGTGTACACAAAATCATCTGGAGCTTTGTCTAAATGGAAAGTGAAATTTGTTGAAGGAAAGTAAAAAAAGATGGACTAAAATTCACAGTACACTGAAATTAGCTCTAACAACGCAATAAGCAAATCTATAGTTTGCCACCCAAGAAAAAAAATCCTTGTCCACATTTTTTTTAGAGACTGCAAACCATACATTTGCAATGTAGATGAAAATTACTAAAACGCCCATCCACAGAACCCCTGTCAAATTTCAAGGATAAGATATTGACCAAAAGGTGCAATATTACTTTTCCATTTTCTACAGTTTGGCCCAAAAACTAATCAGAAACCGAAAATAGACCCCCAGAAACTTATACCTTTAGCTCCCTCTGCCAATCATCTCCTTGTACCTGAGAATGGAATCCAATCTCTGCAACTTCAGCTGTTGCTTGAACTTGTTAATGAAATCATCCGCTCTCGCATCGACTTCGCTATCTCCATCGCTTGTTTTAGCATTCTTCTCTTTTGTAGTCGCAGGCCGCCGAGCTTCCACAATCGCTTCTTCCTCAAAATGTGCAAACGGCGATTTCATACTAGCTGATTTCTTCATCTTCGTTGGCAACTTCGCCGGAGCTTCACCGCCCGATGGATTCGTATCTGATCTGCTCCTGGTCACGTGCCGTTCACTTAACTGACTGTACACTTCATCCAAGCTCTGCAGCTCATCTTCATTTTCTTCTTCGATTTGCTCAAAATCGAAATGGGTCTCCGAATCTTTAGGTTTTTGTTCATCGGTGTGTTGGAAAATGTACTGGGTCGATTCCATGTTTCCGAGATTTTGTTCGTGAAAAAGGTACTGGGTTTGTGTATCTGGAAGATTTTGTTGATGGGTTTCTGCCTTTTGGACATTATTCTCTTGGTTGAAAATATACTGGGTGATCTCCGGTTCTACTGTGGTATGTTCATGGGCTGGTTCAAAAATGTAATGTGTTGGTGGTTCGAATGGTGTTTCTTGTTGATAACCCTTAACGGGTTCTTGAGATCTGTAATTGTAGAAATTGATGGATCTGATGCGTTGAAGAAGGGAAGGAGATCTCACAAGTTTAGGGGGCTGTTGTTGTTGTGAGTAGTCTTCCTGTTGATTCAGTGAGTTGTCTTCTTGTTGTTGTTTTGGATGATTTTGTTTTTGGTTGGCTAAAGAAGAGGTAAAAGCAATGGTACCTATCATGACATTGAGAAGAACAAAAAGAACAGTGGGAGTGAACCAGCTATTCATGGATGCCCAGATTGAAGAATAAACAGTAGAGACAGAATCATCAAACATGGTGAAAGAGAAAGTGGAGAGCAAAGATTGGAGAGATGGAGATAGTAAAAGCAGAGGAGAGGAAGAGGCTGGAAGATAGCAAGTGGGGGTGGGATCACGCATGGGAATGAATCATAGTTGGGTGTGCTACACTTTATTTCCTTGCATGGGATTTTCTTAACCTTAATTTTTTCCAATTCACATTTTCAAATATCGGTAATATATCTGATATAATACTCTATAATAATTGGTAAGATTAAAATGATAGTATAAAGAGTTAGTTTTAAATATATAATAATAAAGCAATTAGTTTATAATATATATATATATTAGCTAGACTTTTATTTATATAAAAATATAGCTAAGACTTGGACGAAATCTGAGTCAGGTGAGGTTTGAGATAATTCAATAATAAATTTTTGATCGATTTATGAGTTTGATCTTTTGAGTTGATAGTCAAGCCATTAAGGAGTTTGTATGGTTTTATGGAAACGAATCAGACAGATAGAACTCCTGGAATGGATCTTGGTACAAAATGTTGATTTTATAACGTCATGGTTTGAGGTTGTGTTGCGAAATAAAAGTTCGGGAATCGAACGAGTTTCTGACTCTGTGTGATCCGCCATGGCAAATTATTCCCGCTATGGCAATGCAATCATGGCGTGATAAGTGGCCGTCATGACGAGTCAATCGTGAGTTCAAGTAAAAAAAAGTCCCAGAATCGTTATCTCCCCACCCCAACCCCCTTTCATTTTTGAGAGACTAGAAATGACCTAGGGCAATTTTTCCTCAACTTCCCACATGTTTCATCGACAAAGGTAAGCTAATCGTTCCTTTAACTTGTAAATTGATTTCTATGCCTTAAAATCTAGGAGAATTCTCTTGGAGAAGGTTTTGGCTTGAAAATTAATGGTGAAAAAAGCTCTAGCTGGGGGAGTTGACCATAAAAATGGACAAAAATTAAGATTTTGATATGATCCAGGCATTTTTAGCTATTGTTTGTTGATTCTTGTAATTCTTGTTGTTTTAGACCAAGAATAAGCCAAAACATTGGAGAAAGGGAAAACTCAAGTTCTTTAGAGATTCCCAAGGCTTGTTTTGAGATAGATGATAACTTGAATTCCCACTTGTAATATATGTGCTTGTTAATTGTATTTTTAGTATTGCCTGTATGTACATGAATAGAGAAAGATGAAATGAACCTAATGAAATGGCTAGTAATGAACAATTGCATACAATGAACTTGTTACTTGATTATGTAAGGTTGTGAACATTCATTGTGATTGTGATTATTGAACTGAGTATCGCATTCCGACGCATTATTGGATTGATGTTACATTCCAATACATAATTAGATAAGATGTTGCGTTTCGACACATTATTGGATTGAGTGTCACATTTCAATACACTATTAGATCTGGTGTCATGTTCCGACAAACTAATAATTTGAGTATGGGTTCTATGAGAGGACGATTATTGACTATAGTATGGAGTTAGACATTCTAAATTGTGCATTGAACATGAGCTAATATCTTGCAAATGTTTTATGTATGTGTGTGATTGTACTATATTGTGGTTACTTATATTTACATTTCGCTTATTTGAATAGCCACATGATTTTATCGGCATACTATTGTTATATATTCTAATATTGTATTTGTTCTTTCTTTGTTAAGTACAAGGCATCTTCAGGGGACAAACCTTAGTTAGAAAAGCAATGAGCTACCAAATTCAAGGATGAATTAGCATGTTCAAATTATTACTACACTGTTGTTTTATGTACTGATACTACATTTGCTCTTTCTTTATTGAGTACATGACATCTTCAGGTGACTAACCTCCATTAATAGAGCAACGAGCTACCAAATTCCAGGATGAACTATCTCATTCAGACTACCATGGATTCGTTAATTTTTTAATCTATTTATTTTTGAAATCAGGCGTTTTAGTTATAAATATACTTAATCCAAATATAAATGGGTATTTGTATTCTAAACAAAAGTAGTGTTAATCGTCTAAATATACTTATAAATAGATACAAAATGGTCAATATAAATATGCCTTTTCATCCACAGATTAATCGTCTGACTACCTAGATTCATCTTATTTGTCTGACTTAAACATGATTGGTCAATATAAATCATCTTAATCATCTGGCTACCATGGATTTATTCATTTTCTTCAAAAAGTATTTATATCCTAAAAATAGTATACCAAAAGCCAAAATACATTACTAAACAACTTCACTGTTTAACATACAAAGTAAATGCCTCAACAGGGCCATAAATACATCGTTTCAAAATAAAATACATAATAGAGTAGAAAATGGTAAAGTCCCGAACTAAGAGCTCACCATAAATAAAAGTGCTAGTCTTGAACGCCTAATACTAGCTACGAGCTGGTGGAGGAGTGTCTTTCCCTACATGGTTAAATCATGTAGACAAAATATCCGTTAGTACATTGGAATATACTAAGTACGTGAGATGCAATGCATGCATGAAATTGCAATGCCATCATTCATAAATATTATATATACGTACGTATGACATGAAAGATACATAAAGTGAGCTTAAGCAGCATGCACAAGGAGTATAGCTCAATATGAATAAGAGTCAATGCATGAGAAATCTCATGTAATGGAAACATATCATAGGATCATAAACTTGTGGGAGAAGACCTTAATCGACATATAAGACCATGAGAGCTACTATATGGTATCCAACATAACCCCCCTACATTAGCACGGGGAGACCACTTGCCAAGTGGAACTCCGTCAACTTCACATACATCTTAATAACATAAATGGCCTATGTGAATCCACTAGCCTAGCCTACAAGGACTCCTATGGTGGAACATAGTTAGGGACTTTGAGATTTAGCTTTTATGGGTCATGTCTCAACTAGCAGGATGAAACCCAATCTCAAGTCCACTCGATGTTAAGTCATCCCACAAAATCTTTAAAATATAATCATAAGTAGCAATCGTAGGAGTAGCTCAAACTTTTGGAACCAACAAGTGAGTATTGTCCTTTCATCTTAGGGACCTTTCTTAAACATCTTTAGGGCAATGTTAACATGCTTATATCTTTCACAAATCATTACTTTTAAACTTAAGTTTAATGTCCTAATCGTCATCATAAATCATCTAAACCTTTACTTGAAAACTAGTTGGCTAGGCTTTTAAACGGAACAATCATAAATCATATAGATCATGAAAATATACTTCTTTTGAAATATATAAAATAGCGCACATCGTATCAACAACAAAACTCATCATTGGGATCATCATCAATAGCTTAAATACATGCATATACTTAGTAAAAGTATCATAGGATATCATGAATATCATTTAATAACATAAAACATCATGAAATCATCACAAGCATGCATAATATCTTAAAGGAACTTAAAGAAAAGGTAAAATACATTGAGGACTTTAAGGGTGAAAGAATACCCACAAATCAACCTCACATACCGTAAAAGACTTGGAAAAAACAAACTTGATAGATTCAACCCTTGAAAATCATTTTACGAGATTTTAGGAAGGAAATGAATCGACCCCTACATGAAGAGTTACTACCCTCCCACTTAAGAATTGGCTCATTCAGGTATTGGAACTTGACCTTGCAGGTTTTACAGTCAATAGAAGCATAGGAGACATGCAACCAATCCATCCTGAGAATCACATCAAAGTCTACCATGGAAAGCTCAACTAAGTCACAAGAGACCACTTCTACTATCTTTGGCATGGTGGTTGGGCTTCCCACACTTGAAGCAAACATTGGACCTAGCTAGGCATTTTCCCATGTGGAGTCTTCTGCACTTAGGGAAACTTGGGCTTTTGGGCTTAGGAGCAACCCCTTTGTCCTTAGTGGTTCAGGGAGGAGGAGTGTTGATAGATTCTTGTTCACCTTGCTTTTGGCCACCTTGAAACTTGTGACCACCACTCCTTTTGTGAGAGTAGCTCCCACCATCAACTCGAGCCTTCTTGGACTCCCTTGCCCTCTCTCGAAGCTTTTCCTCCTCAATTTGCTCCGCATAAGTCATCAAGTGAGAGATGTCCATCTCCTTGACTAGCATGATCATCTTACATTCCTTGCAGACCAAATCAGAGACGTCGGAGATGAACTTGCTTATGCGAATCCTCAGATCCACAACCATGAAGGGAGCATACTTGGAAAGCTTTGTGAATTTGAGAGCATATTCTCTCACACTCATAGTCTGTTGCTTAAGGTTGATAAATTCTTGAACCATTACCTTCCTAAGGTCAATTGGGAAGAACCGGTCCAAGAAAGCACACTTGAACTCTTCTTATCCAATAGGACCCGTTTCTTGGCCCCTCTCGTCTGCCCATTGCTCATACCAAATCTTGGCCACCCCTTTGAGTTGATAGGCCACCAACTCGGCTGTGTCTTCCAACGGGACACCCATCACCGCAACTATTCAGTAGGCTTCTTCAACAAAATCAATAGGGTCCTCCTCTGTTTTGGAACCATGAAACTCCGAAAGGTTCATCCGCATGAGCCTTACACTTTAGCGGCCAGAGTAGGCACTTGAGGAGGAACGACTATCCTCCAGTTAGCTTGTTGGCCAATGCTTGGGCCAAAAAAGTGAAAGAGGCTCGGAACTCAAAGAGGCACTCCATTAGCTTATTGGAGTTGAAGAACTCTCTTTGATGTGGAGCTCTCCTTGGCGTCATGATCTGGAAACAAGAAGAAGATCGTCGTTAGTTATAGGAATATCTTAACTAACTCCAAAAGGCATACGATGAATAAGAAAGAAAGGAAGACTTTCTTAAACCGTCTCATAGCCTCTTACTCAAGATAGTGGTGCGCTTCACAACCTTGAATGAGACTCTACTCAATGGGGTATGCACGGACAACCGATGAATATTTAGAAACCTCGTGCTCTGATACAAAGTTTGTAACGATC
>DF357690.1:42955-68815 GCA_000787875.1 Solanum virginianum | reverse complement strand
ATCTGAACTATGGGCCTAGTCATCACACGATGAATGAGATACCCGAAAGCACCTCACCTAAGCCATCTTAAGCACTCATAAGCATAGACATATAAATATTGCGGAAGGAAAATGAGGAAAGGGTCTATGAGCCATTTTAAGACAATGAAGCAACATTAAAAAGCATAGAATACTAACATATTTTGTCCATAATGCATACCGACTAACATATCGACGAACGAAATTGGTAACAATTGATTTTCATCAAATAGAAAAGAGTCCATTATTTAACAATATATAAAGTAAATGCCTCAACAGGGCCATGAATACATTGTCTCAAAATATAACACATGATAGAGTGAAAAATAGTAGAGTCTCGAACTAAGGGCTCACCACAAATAAAAATGCTAGTCTTGAACACCGAGTACTAGCCACAAGTCGCTAGAGGAGTGCCTGTCCCTGTATGGTTAAATCATGCAGGCAAAATATATGTTAGTATGTTGGAGTGTAAAGTATGTGAGATGCAATGCATGCATAAAATTGTAATATCATCTTTTATAAATATAACATATAGGTACGTATGAGATGAAAGATACATAAAGTGAGCTTAAGCATGCAGAAAAAATTTAGCTCAAATATGAATAAGAGTCAATGTATGAGAAATCTCATGTAATGGAAACATATCATAGTAAATCATAAACTTATAGGAGAAGACTTTAACCGGCATATAAGACTATGTAAACTACTACATATAATCCAACATAACCCTCTATGTTCGCACAACGAGACTACTTACCAGGTAGAACTTTGTCAACTTTGCATGCATCTTAATAACATAAATGGTCTACATGGATCTACTAACCTACCCTACAAGGGCTCCTATGGTGGCACATAGTTAGGGACTTTGAGATTTAGTTTTTTTGGGTCCTGCCTCAACTAGCGAGATGAAACCCAATCTTAAGTCTGCTCGGTGCTAAGTCATCCCACAAAATCTTTAAAACATAACTTAGAATCATAAGTAGTAATCATAGGAGTTGCTCGAACTTTAGGAACCACCAAATGAGTATCACCCTTTTATCTCAGAGATCTTTATTAATCATCTTTAGGGCAATGTTAACATGCTTATATCTTTGACAAATCATTACTTTAAAACTTAACTTTAATACCCTAATCATCATCATAAATCATGCTAAGCTTTATTTGAAAAACTAGATGGACTAGGCTTTTAAATTGAACAATCATAAATCACATAAATCATGGAAATATACTTCTTTAGAAACATGTGAAACAGCCTACATCGTATCAACAACAAAACTCATCATTGCGATCATTATCAATAGATTAAATACATGCATATACTGAGTAAAAATATCATACGATATTATGAATATTATTCAATAAGATAAATCATCATAAGCATGCATAATATCTTAAAGAAACTTAAAGAAAAGATAAAATACATTATTAAGGAATTTGTGGGTGAAAGGATACCCACAAAATATCTCACATACTGTAAAAGACTTGGAAAGAACAAACTTGGAACCTTGGTGAAGAAGCTTTGAAACCCTATCCTTGCCTTGCCTTTTTCTTAAGAGAGTAATTGCCTTGGGAAAATTTAGGAATTAGAAGAATGAAGAGAATGAGGCTTCTTAGGGTTTAGGATCTGATTTAACGCCCCTTTGGATCCCAAAATGACTTAGTTTAGGAATAAAAATGACAAAACTGCCGTTCATTAAAACTGTCGAATTTCAACCTACGATAGCCCGTCTATGGGCCGTGGAATGAACCACGGACCGTAGGTCCTGCTCGTGCTATTAACTTTCCAAAATCCCTGAAACTATTTTATTGAACACAAAATAACAAAACCATTCTACAGGTCATATAACTTCTTCGGGTCGTGGTTGGACTCGTAGAGTCCTTCCACACTTAGCCATTTTCCCCATCTTTCTAGACACTATCCACGAAGGGATTCAACGACCCATGCATTATTCTACAGACCGTGCTGGTAACACGTAAATTACTTCCAGCAAACTCCAAATTTCTTTCATGTTTGATAGTCTCACTCATGACCTCATCTACAGACCGTCGTTCCTTTTATGGGCCGTCACTAGGTCCGTGAGTTACCCACACTTGGAAACCTTTTCCCTTTCATGAAGTTCATATTTAAGGGTCGAACCTACGGGCCATAAGTCACCCTCGTGGACTTGACTTCAGGTTATTTTCTGCCCAGCTTTTCTCCACTCGAAGCACCTAAACTGGGGATCTTTACAAAAGTAGATGATATTACTTGTTTATGCAATGAGTTGGCTTGTGAAACACACTGGACTTAAAAAGTAATTAAAAAAAAACATTATTCTATGAATTGGTATTTGCATTTTTCTCAACTGGGAACTGAAAGCTGGTTGGAATGGATTAAAAAGAAGAGGTGGAGGCAATTCAAGGAGAAACTTCTTGTTGCGGTATGGGGAGCTACTATTTACGACAAATGGCGCTCAAGGAAATGAAAATTTTTCAAAAATGAATTTGTAAATAGTAGTTTTATATATCGCAAATTAGAAAAGAAGTTATAGAGTAGAAGTAGTACAGGGGTTGAGGAAAGCTGTTAAATGTCATTTTTTGATTCAACGATTATATAATTAGGTTGATTTTTGCTTGATGCCTACTCTTCGTAGAAGATGGGTGTGTTTATTAGGTGTAATCGTTTGATTTGTCTATCATAATATTCATATTTATCACCAAAAATAAAGTTATTCATGTGTGCCTCCTCTAAATATTAATTATACATATATTAAAATATATATTTATCTATATCAATTTAAACTTATAAATATTTTTTTTATGTGAACCTTCTTAAAATACTAGTTTTGTTGTACGAAGCGAGAAAAATTAAATTTAATTATGAATTATAAAAAGATAAATAATTTGTTATAGAAGTAATTTTGATAATTACTTATTTATAAAAGGTTATATATATAGAGATTCTATCACTAATTAACATCAATGGTAAATTAAAATTTTCCTTAGCTACTACAAGTATTTTTTAATTCAAGTAAGAAAGAACTGGAAGCCTATCAAATAAAAAAGATTTAGAAATCTTTTCACGACTAAAAGTTCTTATTTTATCATTTCTTTTCATATATTTTAAAAATTAATATTATAAACATAATTAAAAAATAATAAAAAGATAATTTTATTTGAAATAAAATCTTTTATTAAAAGGTAAAATTTTTAAACAATATCTCTAAGAATCTTCACGCCTATAATATAATATAGCATAAATTATGAAGAAGCTATATTTTAATAAACGCAGGAAAGCTTGGCATCAGTTGGACGTTTTCCGAGGAAGCATAGCGCCCCCGTGCTTATTTGTTGTATTTATTTTAATTTTAATTGCTTAATCCTACAACACAAATTATTTAATTATTTATATTTATCTTATTATTTTTAACTATTGATATTTATTTAATTTTAATATATTGTTTATATAATTATTTTTTTGAATAAATAAAATATAAATATTTTTTAAATCAAGAAATAAAAATTCGGTCACTAATTATTGTAAATCTTTACATAATTATAAATCCTATATAACTGATTTTACCTGATCTCAATATCTATATAGTTCTAACTAACTATTCAATAATTTTTAATTAAAAATATATTTTGAGAAGAAAATTAATTATCTTGAAATTTGGTGGACAACAAATGTAAAATGAAAGTGAGTTGTAAGATTTTTCAAAAATTATTGTATTTAATTTGTTTTATTGGTGGTTCTTGGGATCTAGCTAATGGCAGCATGTGGGAGGAAATGGACAAAAGACCCTGCAAAAAGGCAGAGTGTTTAATGTGATATTTTATTTTTTAAAAATAATAATAAAGGTGTGAGTTAGAGTGATGCAGACCGCACATAACCAAGGAGGGGACAGCCCGCAACCACTTCATCTCTTCTTTCCCTAACTAATAAATATATACTTCTTTCATTTTTTTTTGATTATAGTCAAATAATATTTTTTAAAAGAAATGTCAATAAAATTACTCTATAAATTAGTCTACTCTTTGGTAGAAATTAGTTTATATTTTATATTTTTCAGAGATAAATTACTCTATTTATAAAATTATGTTTATCATTTTATAAACCATAATAATAAACATTATGATTCAAATGATGTGATTGAACTTTTTAAAAATATATATACGTCATGTCACAAATTTAATTAATATGAAATAATAGGAATGTAATAAGTAGTTGTATCTGGAGAGCGAGAAGCGATATAATTATGAGATAGGTAGGAATTAAGTAGATTTTGGCGGTGCAGTAACAGGTGGTTCCAGTAATAAGTCAAAACATGTCTATTCACAAAACAGTCGGCGGAACCACTCTTGTCTAAATTAGTCAATTCCACACAATCCAAATATTATATGTTAAAAAGTTTTCATATGCACATCTGAATTGAAGTAATCCTGTATAAATTGTAAGTAACTAAACAGACAACATGCAGTACTAATTCATCAGAAGTTTCCTCTTTTTATTTTTTAATAAATAATAATTTAAATCAGATTATTTGTACATAAGTTTTCAGAGATAAAATTTTCCCTCCTCTCGCCCATTTTTTTGGCTACATTTATTGTTATCTTATATTTTCTAAATTATTTTATAATACATTATCAATAAGACTATCATTTTGGATAGTATTTTGAAAGAGAAAGTAACGGAGTAAATTATTAGTCCACACAGAGCGAAGAATCTCATTAAATACTTAATTTGCAAAATCATTGAATATTATTTCACTAGTTAGAAAGTATAATCTCATATTTATGAAATACGAACTACATCAAAAAGTCATAGTCTATAGCCGTGATACTGCTATAGAAATTTGTTCGCTATTTGCAGAAGAAAACTACACTAGATACTTAACAGGAACCTTTAAGGATTGAAAAAAGAAAAAGAGAAGAACAAAAAACTTTTTTCTTTTTAACGTTCTCCTCTGTTTGTGAAAGAGGAATCCTTTTATAATTATAAAAGGATGCAACTATTCAAAAACATTATGAATAGTGGTGTCACTTCTCTTTTAATATTAAATATAAATTAAATATATATTTATTTATTATTTAAATTAATTTGTTTGACACACATGAGAGACCCAACTTAATATAATTCCTTCATCTCCTACTCATCCATAGTGGGTCAATTCTCATTCCTATTCTGTAACATTCATACTTGGCGACTAGAACGTGTGATCAGTGCATACTCGAGAACTTCGTTGCTACAGATCTATTAGGAACATATAACATCTCGTTTAATGAAACTTAAAGCAGATTCTAGTACGCAATATCCTAGATCATTTATCACATTTATTTTTCTCATCATCTCTTTTCTTAAATTTGAGTTCATCATTATGTTCTTGTCTCAGAGAGAAAACATAGCCAGACCGTATCAAGCATGATCTGTTGGCAATATACTAAGATAGCAAACACCAAACTGAATCTCAAGAAACCGATTAAGGTCATGAGGGTACAATGTGAAAATTACTTATAATTTTCAGGGTTTCACGCGATAGCAAATAGAGACTAAATTTGTATCGCCCTAATAGGTCACTATATGCATACATGGTATGAAACATGGGAGAATATTGTGGGGTGTAAATGGGTCTACAAGATAAAGTACAAAGCTGATGGCCAAGTTGACAGGTTCAAGGCCAGATTAGTGGCTAAAGAATACAGCCAAACAGAGGGGGTTGACTATCAGGAGACATTCAGTCCAGTAGTGAAGATGGCCACATTTAGGTCTATTATAGCATTGGTTGCTACTCAGAGATGGAATATATACCAGATGGATGTATTCAATGCTTTCCTCTAAGGAGATTTACTTGAGGAGGTCTACATGGAGCTACCTAAAGGTTTTTACAATGCAAAGAAAGACCAGAATCTGGTGTGCAAGCTAGTAAAAACTTTATATGGACTCAAGCAAGCTTCAAGACAATTGAATGCCAAGTTAACTGAAGCATTATTGAGCTCAGATTACTCCCAGAGTCACTTGGACTAATCCTTGTTCACAAAGAAGAATGGCACTGGTATGGTGATAGTTTTAGTATATGTTGATGATTTGTTAATCATAGGAAATGATGCAGAATTGATAGAAGAAACCAAACACACTTTACATAGTCACTTCAAGATTAAAGACTTGGGTGAACTCAAGTACTTCTTGGGCATTGAATTTCTAAGGTTAAGTAAAGGGATTGTGATGAATCAGAGGAAGTATGCACTTGAATTAATAGCTGAAGCAGGTTTAGGGACTGTCAAGCCTCACATGACACCTCTGGATTGCAACCAAAAACTAACCAGTGTTGAATATGTTGCAGATACACTATATGAAGATGTTTCAAGATATCAAAGGCTAATTGAAAAGATGCTTTATCTTACTGTTACAAGACCAGATATAGCATTTGCAGTCCAGCTACTAAGTCAATTCATCCAGGTACCCAAGGTCTCACATTGGAAGGCTGCACTAAGGGTCATCAGATACATCAAATTGGAACCAGGAAAGGGTCTACTCATGAGTGCTGATCAGAAATTTCAATTGAATGGGTATTGTGATGCAGATTGGGCTGCTTGTCCAAGCACTAGAAGGTCAGTTACTGGCTTTATTATGAAGTTTGGTGATTCACCAATATCCTGGAAATCCAAGAAGCAACATACAGTATATCGAAGTTCCACAGAGGCAGAGTATAGAAGTATAGCTGCCTTGACAGCTGAGATTGTTTGGGTTAGCAGATTATTCAAGGAGTTAGGTGTGCTGCTAATAGAGCCAGCACTTATTCATTGTGATAGCAAGTCAACCCTACAGATAGCTGCCAATCTAGTGTTCCATGAGCGCACCAAACACATAGAAATCGACTGCCACTTCATCCGAGAAAAGATCCAGCAGGGCCTCATCAAGGCTGCTTATCTCAGCACCAAAGATCAGCAGGCTGATCTACTTACTAAGGCCCTAAGAAGAACTCAACATGACTATCTTCTCAACAAGCTTGGACTATTGAACATTTTCAATACATCCAGCTTGAGGGGGAGTATTGGAAGATAGCTTAGTTAGTGTAGTTAGTTAGTTAATTGATTGTTTGTTGTAGTTAGTTGATACTAATTAATTGGTAGTTAGTATAGATGTGATAGAGTAGGGAAGGCTTACCATAAGGAGCCTATACCATCAAATGTAAATATATACACATTCATCTGTACAATAAGAAATAAGATTCTTCTTCCCCAAATTAACTGACTTCATCTCCTTCTTCTTCCTTCAAACTCACTTCTCCATTCTTCCATTCCTCCATGCAATCTGTTTTCAGAAGTTTCCCCTTTTTTTTAATAAATAATAATTTAAATAAGATTATTTGTACATAAGTTTCCAGAGATAAAATTTTTCCTCCTCTCGCCCATTTTTTTGGCTACATTTATTGTTATCTTATATTTTCTAAATTATTTTATAACACATTATCAATGAGACTATCATTTTGGATAGTATTTTGAAAGAGAAAGTAACGGAGTAAATTATTAGTCCACACAGGGTGAATAATCTCATTAAATACTTAATTTGTAAGATCATTGAATATTGTTTCACTAGTTAGAAAGTATAATCCCATATTTATGAAATACGAACTACATCAAAAAGTCACAGTCTATAGCCGTGATACTGCTATAGAAATTTGTTTGCTATTTGCAGAAGAAAACTACACTAGATACTTAACAGGAACCTTTAAGGATTGGAAAAAGAAAAAGAGAAGAACAGAAAACTTTTTTCTTATTAATATTCTCCTCTGTTTTTGAAAGAGGAATCCTTTTATAATTATAAAAGGATGCAACTATTCAGAAACATTCTGAATAGTGGTGTCACTTCTCTTTTAATATTAAATATAAATTAAATATATATTTATTTATTATTTAAATTAATTTGTTTGACACACATGAGAGACCCAATTTAATATAATTCCTTCATCTCCTATTCATCCATAGTTGGTCAATTCTCATTTCTATTCTGTAACATTCATACTTAGTGACTAGAACGTGTGATCAGTGCATACTCGAGAACTTTGTTGCTACAGATCTATTAGGAACATATAACATCTCGTTTAATGAAACTTAGAGCAGATTCTAGTACGCAGTATCCTAGATCATTTATCACATTTATTTTTCTCATCATCTCTTTTCTTAAATTTGAGTTCATCATTATGTTCTTGTGGGTGAACTCAAGTATTTGAGTTCATCATTATGTTCTTGTCTCAAAGAGAAAACATAAAGGACCGGTCAATGAACACAAGTAATGCGATAATACTTAATGATCTTCCTCATCTCATGAATCTCTTAATCTCAACTTGATATGCTTTTATAGAAATGTCCCGCCAGACCGTATCAAGCATGATCTATTGGCAATATACTAAGATAGCAAACACCAAACTGAATCTCAAGAAATCGATTAAGGTCATGAGGGTACAATGTGAAAATTACTTATAATTTTTAGGGTTTCACGTGATAGCAAATAGATACTAAATTTGTATCGCCCTAATAGGTCACGATATGCATACATGGTATGAAGCATGTATCAAATACCAACTTTTTTTCCATGGAGCGTATGTCTTATATTAATTAAATATTATGCAGATAATAAGAAAGACAACTCATGTCTAAGTTTGAAGTCACAAATCTACTCATTATTTATTTTTCAGAACTCATATTTGACATTAAAAACAGAGTAACTCACTTCAATCACACATGATCAAAATACAAACTAACATACAATATTTTGATTATAAACTTTCAGTTCTCTATTATCATCACTTCTGACAATAATTAGTTTATAACTGTCTCATCTCTACTTGTCACTTAGACAATAGAGACGATTGCCTGTGTGAATAGGCCAATCTTTTTGTTTGTTTGACATACTTTTTATCCTTGGAATTTTATGTACACTATATAAAAAATAATATATGCATATGAACCAACAAGAATGAAAAATTAGGCATTAAATCAACATTAACTTCAATAACGTGAATTTACATGAACATGTCTGAAAAAATAAAAATAAAACTACATCAGTATCTACGTAAACTCAATGACTTCGCATATCTTGTTAAGCAAGAATGCATATCCAGAGGTGGATTTTCCTCTTATCTAAATCTCCTCCCCAATCAGCATCTGTGTAGCCTTTGAGTTATAGATCATTTCTTTGATAACATAAGAAATAGTCAATTGTGCCTTTAAGATATCTCAATATCCTTTAATTGCTTTTCAATATTGCGGTCCTGGATCGAATTGATATTTGCTAACCAACCTAACAGCATAACAAATATTCAGCCTAGTACATCATACATGAGGCTTCCGACCGCTTTGGCATAAGGAACAAATTGTCTTATGACATATCATGCAGTTCAAAGTTTCACTTTTAAAAATTGGAGTGTTTATGGATTTGCAATCTTGTATATTAAAATGTTCAAGAACTTTCTTAATGTAAGATTCTTGTGAAAGAGATAATAATCTCTTTGAACGATCTCTTAAAATCTTAACTCCAAGAATATACGCTACTTCACCCATATCTTTCATTTCAAAAGTAGATGATAGCGACTCTTTTATTTCTTTTATAAGATTAATGTCACTCGCAGCTATTAGTATGTCGTCTACATATATTGATAAGATTGCAAACTTATTTTTGAATCTTTTGATATGCAGACAATGATCTTCATGAATCATAATAAATCCATATGATATGATTGTATCATGAAAATGTAAGTACCATCGTCTAGAAGATTGTTTAAGGCCATAAATTGACCTTTGAAGTCGACATACTTTATTTTCTTTGCCTTTTTTCATGAAATCTACATGTTGTTCCATGTAGATTTCTTCTTTTAGTTCTCTATTGAGAAATGTAGTTTTCACATCCATTTTATGTAATTCAATATCCACTATAGCCACTATAGACAAAATTAATTTTATTGAAGTAAAGCGTACAACAGGTGAAAATGTTTCTTCATAATCAATTCGTTCCTGTTGTGTGTACCTCTTAGCTGCTAGACGAGTTTTGAATCTTTCAATGCTACCATTTTCCTTACGCTTGATTTTGAGATTCCTTTTATTTTCAGTAGCTTTTCGACCTATAGGTAGATCAACTAATTTCCACACTTGGTTAGATTTCATTGATTTCATTTCCTTTTCTATTGTTTTTAACCATTTTTCTTTAGCAGGGTATGTAAGAGTCTCATTTATATTTGTTGGCTCTTCATCATTTGGAGTAACTATAAATGCTTCCCCTTCGATCTCAAATCGAGGACGAGGAATTTGTTGATGACTTGTTCGTTGAGGTTGAGATTGATAAATTGCTTTATCAATTGGTAAGTTACTCCCACTCAGACCAATAATATCATTAGGATTTGATGCATGTGGTGTATCTGTGGAAATAGGAACTAATCCATTATCACTGAAATGACTCCCACTCAAATTCATTTGATCTTCGATAGTGAAAATAGTCTGGTCCGTAGTTTCATAAAGAGATAAGTCATGACCTATCTCTTCTTTCTCAGGAAAATCATTCTCCATGAATGTGACATCACACGATCCAATTTTAGTTACAATGCCACTATTTTGTTCCCCTACGAAGACATAACCCTTAAATTGTTCAAAGTATCTTATGAAGATACATTTTCTTCCCCTTAGACCTAATTTTCTATATTGCGAAGAATGATTATGAATAAAAGTAGCATAACCCTAAGACTTTAAAAAGCTTAAATCAAACTTACGTTTAGTCCGTAATTCATATGGCGTAGTCATAACTGATTTTGAAGGGACATGATTAAGTACAAAAGCAGCAGTGAGTAAAGAATCACCCCAAATAGGTGATTGGTAATTTTGCTTGTACCATCATTGACCTAACCATTTTAAAAAAAGTTCTATTTCATCATTCCGCAATGCCATTTTGTTGTGGAGTATAAGGAGTAGTTAATTGCTTTTGAATTTCTTCTTCATCACATAGTTGTTTGAACTCATCAGACAAATACTCCCTTTCTTGATCGGTTCTTGGATATTTTATTTTTCTCTGTTTTAGTTGATTCTCAACTAAGTCCATAAACTTAATGAAGCAACTTAAAGCTTCAGATTTGTGAGAAATCAAGTATACATAACCTAATCGAGTAAAATCATCAATAAAAGTGATGAAAGAAATAGCACCATGTCTTGCCCTTACATTCATGAACCACAAATGTCAGAATGAATTAATTGCAATGGAGTATCAGCTCTTGTGCCTTTTCCAAATAATTTTCTTGCAATTTTTTCGGCTAGGCAAGATTCACAAATAGACAATTCTACTTTATCTATTGTGCCAAAAAAACCTTCTTTGGCCAAGTGATTTATTCTTTGCTAATGAATATGGCCAAGCCTCGCATGCCATGTATTTACATTGTTCTCATAATTAGAAGACGTAAGTAAGAAAAAATTAGTATTGTCATTATTTGAACTTTGACAAATATCCAGTATAAAAAATTGATTATAAAAGTAACCAATTTCATATTTTGTCTTATCCAAATCATGTTCATGAAAGAAAAAATTAAAAATCCATTTTAATCAACATTCGGACAGAGACTAGATTATGACGAATTGATGGAGCAAATAATTGCGATTTCCAGAATGGTTAGCGCGTTGCTGGCACGACGCGCTAGTGTTGTTTTTCAATGAAATCTAGTTATTCTATCTCAATCCAAGGGTTTTAAGTCTTGGGCCTAAGCCTCCCACACGAGAAAATACCTATACTTAGCCTTGGTTCACCATAAATTCAAGTCCCAAAACTCAAGACCAATCTTAAGGATTTCATCAAGGATTTCATTCAAGCTTCAAGTCTCCATCTCCAATCTTTCTCAGGTTCATCTCCAAAGCTAAGGTATGTGGGTTTCTTTCATGGGTCCCTTTCACCCATGATACCCAAGCTCTCTTTATTCAAAAATTGCATGATTTAAAGTTGATTTATTCATGAGTCTTATCTATTATGAAAATCACTGTACTCTATGTTAAGGTTTATGAAATTGTGACTGTTTTGCTATGTTTTGGACTATAAAACTAAGATATATTGTGAGATTTGATGAAGGGTTTTGATGTCTATTGCTTGAGGGTGTTACCAAATGTCTATTGAAGCTTTTACATAGGATTTACTAGCATGATTTCACTCTTGAATTGCATGGTTTTACACTTGCACTACACACCCTCTAAGTGTTTAATAAAATATCCGAATGTGGTTTCTTGAGGAATTAAAGGTCTAAAGCTTGTCTTATGAGTTGAATGACTTTATAATGATTAAGTGAATGCTTATATGAGTTATGTTTATCAGAAGTATCTATGTTATTATAAGTTAACAACCTTGGAGGAGGGTGTGATGTCTATAAAATATTGTTAAGGGGTAGATACCTAGACCACCTAATTAGAGGGTGTGATGTCCATTAACCAGTAAGGGGTTGATACCTTGACCACCTAATTGGAGGGTGTGATGTCCATTAACTAGCAAGGGGTTGATACCTTGGCTACCTAAATAGAGGGTGGGATGTCCATTAACCATTGTTGAGAGGTTAATTCCTTCGCCACCTAGATGAAGGGTGTGATGTTCATCTACCAATTAAGGGGTATATACATTGATCACCCTCCAAGGGGGTGCCTAACCTTGGAATCTAAGCACTAGTTTCTTGGTCTATAATGATGGTCTCCTTTTACTTATGTATTATGATCTATATAAGCATGATTTTACTTCAAGCATCATTCATACATGTCATATCAGTACTATGCTATACATTGTCTATGTTTATGCATTTTGATTATGTTGCCTATCTCTTGTTGCATTGCATCCTACATACTTAGTACATTCAAACATACTTACTTATACTCTATGCCTAAATAATGTTACCATGTAGGAACCAGAGCTCTACTTGGTCATCCTCCTCCTCCATATGGCTAGTGGCTTCCATTCAAGCTAATATATGATATTACCTGTAGGAACCGGAGCTCCATTTGGTCAGCATACTCCTCCATGTGGCTAGTGGCTTCCATTCAAGCTAGTTGGTGAGTTCTCATATCCGAAGGCAATACCTATGTTCTTATGCTATGTATTGAAGACCATCTTTCTTTTTTAGTATACTTTGACTATAAGGGTGAGCCTGGTTGCTTGTCTTGGCCCCCGCTAAGTTCTATGTTAAAGGTGTTGTTGGACAAATATGGATTATGCTTGAGCTTTGACTCACTTATGATATTCAAGCTATTTAAATATGTCTCTCTCCCTTAGTCCTAATTTCCCCTTGCTTATGTTTCTTATAATGGATTATCTTGCTTCTGTGACCAAGTATGTGTGATGATATGCTATGAGACTTGTTTGGGGTTCCTTTGGGTTTCCCATTCGTCGATCACGTCTAAGCCCTAGGCTTGGGTCGTGACACCATAAGTATGGGAAGTACCATCCGAGAGATGGTTTGGCCGGTTCTAATGCATGTTTTGAGTATTGTACAAAGTATCACGAGTCCAGACATTGCCCATAGGTTACTAAGGACTATGAGGATGACTGTCGACGTGCGCAACCATATCCCTCTAGGTTTCACTAGACTTGGCATGGTGCTTCACAAATATGTTAGAGGGTTTTGATTTTTATGTGTATACATTGATAGACCCGGGTATCACTCTTTCTGTTATTACTCCTTTTGTTGCTAAAAAGCTTCATGTTAGTCCCGAATTGTTATATGAACCTTGAGTAGGAAAGTTGTGATGTGGAAGTCAATGGTAGATTCATTTCTTATCTTAAAGCTGAAAAGTTAATTTCTAAGGGTTGTCTCTATCATCTTGTGAGGGTTAAGGATGTTGAGTCCAAAGTCCTTCCTATTGAGTTAGTTTCGGTAGTTAATGAGTTTCTTGATGTCTTTCCCAATGTTTCTTTCAAAAGAGAAATAAATTTTGGTATAGACCTCTTTCCCGATGCTCAACCCATTTATATTTCCCCTTACCATATGGCCCCGATGAAGTTGAAGGAGCAATTGAGGAATTTGTTGGAGAAGGATTTTACAAGGCTTAGTAAGTCAACTTGGGGTGCATCGATGTTATTTGTGAAAAAAAAGGATTGTTCTCTTAGAATGTGTATTGATTACAAACAACTTAATATAGTCACCATAAAGAACAAGTACCCTCTAACAAGGATTAATGACCTTTTTGATCAACTTCAAGGGGCTAATCACTTTTCTAAGATTGATGTTCAATCAGGGTATCACCAAGTGAAAGTGAAGGAGTGTGATATTCCTAAGACTGATTTCTGGACAAGTTATGGGCATTTTGAGTTTGTGGTTATGCCTTTTGGGTTGACTAACGCACCAACTATATTTATGGATCTTATGAATAGGGTCTTTAAACCCTACCTTGACTTGTTTGTGGTGGTTTTTTTTGATGATATCTTGATTTATTCTCATAGTGAGGAGAAGCATGTGGATCACTTGATGGTGGTGATGCAAATCTTGAGGGAGGAGAGGTTGTATGCTAAATATGAAAAATGTAAGTTTTGGTTGAAAGAGGTTGTATTTTTGGGACGTGTGGTGTCGGATGGTGGTATTAAGGTGGATCCTAAGAAGACAGAGGTGATTAGGAATTTACCTAGACCGTTGACTCCATCGGACATTAGAAGTTTCTTGGGTTTGGTGGGTTATTAATGGAGATTTGTGAATGGCTTCTCTACTATTGTTTCTCGTATGACTAAGTTGACACAAAAGAAGGTAAAATTTGTGCAGATCGATGAGTGTGAAAAGAGTTTCCAAACTTTGAAAGATAAGCTTGTCTGTACTCCTATCTTGGCTCTACCAGAAGGGTTGGAAGGATTTGTGGTATATTATGATGCCTCAAGAATTGGTTTGGGGTGTGTTTTGATGTAAAGTGGTAAGGTGATAGCATATGATTCTATACAACTTAAGGCATATGAGAAGAATTATCCCACCCATGATCTTGAATTGGCAGCCGTGGTTTTTGCTTTAAAAATTTGGCGTCACTACTTGTATGGTGTTCAGTTGATATGTTTATTGACCACAAAAGTCTCCAATATATGTTCACCCGAAAAAATCTTAACTTGAGACAAGGAAGGTGGTTAGAGCTCCTTAAAGATTATGATATGAGTATGCATTATCACCTCGACAAAGCTAATGTTGTGGCCGATGCTCTAAATAGGGTGTCTATGGGTAGCCTAGCTCATGTTGATAATGGTGGTAAATAGGTGGCTAGAGAGGTTCACCAGTTGGCTAGGTTGGGGATTTGGATGGATGAAGTTGATAATAGGGGTGTAGTGGTTGTTGATGGTTCTAAATCTTCCTTGATTGAGGAGGTAAAGACAAAACAAGATCTTGATCCCACTTTGCTAGAGTTGAAGGCCTTGGTGAGATATGGTAAAGTGGAGGTTTTCTCCCAACGAGGCGATGGTGCCCTTAGGTCCCACTTTGCTAGAGTTGAAGGCCTTAGTGAGAGATGGTAAAATGGAGGTTTTCTCCTAAAGAGGAGATGATACCTTAGGTACCAAGGTAGATTATGTGTGCCTAATGTTGATGACTTGAGAGAATTGATTATGAGAGAGTCTCATGATTCATCCTATTTTATTCTTCCCGATTCCATGAGAATGGATAGAGACTATGAGAAGGTGCCTTGGTGAGATGGCTTTGATTGTACTGGATTTGGTTATGGAAGTCTGAAGAAGGTTAGATTGATGAGAGAAAGGTTGAAGATGGCTCAAAGTGGGCAAAAGTCATATTTCGATGTGAGAAGGTGAGATCTTGAGTTTAAGGTTAGTGATTGAGTTTACTTGAAGGTCTCACCCACAAAGGGTGTGGTCTTATTTGGTAAGAAAGGGAATTTAAACCCAAGGTTTGGGGATCCTTATAGGGTGTTGAAGAGGATTTGTAAGGTAGTTTACGAGTTGGAGTTGCCATTGATATGAGTATGATTTATCCAACCTTCCAGGTGCCTATGTTGAGGAAGTGTATAGGTGACCCAAGTGCTATTGTGCCTTTAGATATTGTGGGTATTGTAGAAGATAATTTGACCTATGAGGAGGTCCTGGTGGAGATTTTTGATTGACAAGTGAAGATATTGAGGAACAAAGATGTCGCATCCGTCAAGGTCCCTCGAAGGAATCAACAAGTGGAAAATGCCATATGGGAAGCTGAAGCGGACTTAAAGAAGTGATATCCGTACCTTTTTCATTCTACTCAAGCTTAAGATAATAAATTAAGTCTTGTCTCTAATTTCAAGTCCTAAGTTTCAGCCCTAATATCATGTTGCATGCATTCATGTTTATGGTAACAAGTTTATGGTGATTTTTGACACTTATGTTGAGGATTTTTGAAAATAATGTTTAAATGCATTTGTTGCATTCATGTCAGGCTGAAATTTTCATGATTACTCCACTTATGCACATTTCTTTAACATTCGGGGACAAATATTTCCAAGGGGAATATATTGAAACGCCTAAAAAATGTGCTTTAGAAATACCCATAATTGTAATTTCCATATATCTCAAAATTCGTGTGTGATATCAAAAATCTGACTTCATATTCTTGATCAGGGAGCAGAATTGAGTGGGGATTTTGAAAGTACCACTTCATATTCTTGATCAGGGGAAAAATTGAGTGAAAAATGGGTATAATTCAGATTTTAGAAGACCCGTAGCGTAAAATGATTTTTACAAAATTTTTCATGACAGAGGGTACGCGATGGCTCCACGACGCGAATCTATCGCAGATCAGTGTTATCACTTCCTTAATTTTTTGTTTCAGCCT
The DNA here is from genome assembly GCA_000787875.1 of Solanum virginianum. Taxonomy (NCBI): domain Eukaryota; kingdom Viridiplantae; phylum Streptophyta; class Magnoliopsida; order Solanales; family Solanaceae; genus Solanum; species Solanum virginianum. The sequence continues at coordinate 52,028 of DF357690.1, read as the reverse complement.
AAGGCATTAGGATCATGACCCCATGCCTTTTTTCATGTGAAATATCCTATACTTTTCCATTTTTCAACTCCATATCACTAAAAAAACCTTCTTAATCATTTTATCAAAATTCCTATCCAAATTTAACTGTCTCAAGCTTAATCCCGAATCTTTAGAACTTCATTTAAGCTTCAAGTCTCCTTCAAGTTTATATCAAGAAAACCCATGTTTAAGGTATATGGGTTTCATCCATTGAGTCCTTTCACCCATAAAACCCAATCTTCCTTTTTATGAAAATTGCATGTTTTAAAGTTGTATTATCTATGGGTATCTTTTATTATGGATTATGAGTATAAATTATGTTGAGGTTTTATGAAATGTTGATTCATTATCCATGACTATCTATTTCTAGCTTGTACTATAAATGCGGTTTGTCTATTGAGACTATGCATGTTTTGAGCTATGAAATTATGATCTATTATGAGAATTGATGATGGATTTCAAGATATCCTATATGAGGGTTTTACCGTATGTTGGTGGGTTGAGTTGTATTGAGTTTTCTCATATTATTACACTCTTGAATTGCATAATTTTGAACAAGCATTATACACCTACCAAGTGTTTGATAAAATATTATTTTAAGGATAATTAAAGTTATTGACAATCTATTGCATGATTTATGAGTCAAGTAACTTTATGATGATTTTGGACTTTCAAATTGAATTCATAAAAATGTCTATGATGTTGTTAATGATGGATTAAGCCCTTTTTCAAAAATTTTACCTCATGTAGGCCTTTGATGTTAATGCAAGGGTAATGTTTGATGATGATCTATTCTTATGTTTTTAAGTTAGGCTCACCATTAGAGGTTAAAGATGTTTTAGAGCTACTCATGTTATGTTTCCATGTTTCTTACAAATTTCTAAAGTGTGATTATTTCAATTATTCCATGGGATTAGGCTTAGCACCGATGGATTGGATGTGGCATAGACTATCTCCATGGGTTTATATTCCTTTCCTCAAACTATGTGCCAACATAGGATTATACTTTACCCTTGCCTTACTAGTGGATCTAGTTAGTGCACTCTCTCTTGAAATTCTTCCCAAAATAGGACGGGCTCCTGTAAGGTGAAGCTTCTCATAAAATCCTTTCTGAAATGCGATAAATTCCCGTAAAGGGAGTTACTTCTCTGAAATGGGACAGGCTCTCGTAAGGTGAAGTATGGTTTACCTTGGCAAGCAGAGTACCTCTTTACCGATGAGTGGTAATCATCGAAATTTCAAGTTGTAGCTCACTTGGTCTTATTCATTGTCGGTTGAGGTCTCTTCCTACATATGTATCATGTTCTATGCAAGTTGAATAATTTATAAACATATTTTAATTCAAGCATTTATCATGCATGCCATATTGAGATTATACTTATCTATTGCCTATTTCTATGCATTTTTACTATATTGACTTATGTGTTGTTGCATTGCATCCTATATACTTAGTACATTCAAATGTACTAACACATATTTTATATCTAAATGATATCACCATGTAAGGACCGGAGCTCCTTTTGATCATCCTCCATATGGCTAATGACATTTTACGAAGATAAGCTTTGGTGGGTCCTCGAGTTTGAGGACACTAGCTACTTTCTCTTGCTATTCCTAAGACTTCTTTATGTTGAATATTTCACATTATGAGGGTGATCCTGGAATGTATCGTGTCCCCCGCTCCATTCTATGTTTAGAGGTATTGTTGGAATATTATGATGTATTTATGCTATAAGTTTGACTCTTTATGCTTTTATGATTATCAAAGACTTTTCCTTAGTCACCCTACCCCTTTTATATTATCTCTTGTTGTTGTTCACTTTGCTTCCGTGACCAAGGATGTGTGGTTGATATGCTAAGAGGCTTGTTTGGGTTCCTTTGGGTTCCCATTCACCGTGTCACATCTAGATCCTATGCTTGGGTCGTGACACTTTTACAGAAGTTTGTTCGCTATTTGCAGAAGAAATCTACAATAAATACTTCACAGTAACCTTCAAGAATTGGAGAAAGAAGAAGAGAAGAACAAAAAACTTTTTTCTTTTTAACGTTTCCCTCTGTTTTTGAAAGATGAATCCTTTGTAATTATAAAAGGTTGCAACTATTCAGAAACATTCTGAATAGTTGTGTCACTTCTCTTTTAATATTAAATATATATTTATTTATTATTTAAATTAATTTGATTGACCCACATGAGTGACTCAAATTTAATATAATCCCTTCACAGAGAAATATAGTAGGAAAAAATATAATCGAGAAGCCTTCTGCTAGTCCAAGATCGTTAACTAATTAGATCAAAGGATTCAGTTAAAGATGTAACATCTGGCAAAAAAAAAAACTAAAATGCTCCTAGAAGAGAGATATGTGCATAACGTGTCTTTTCATACTCTGATAATAAATTCTAAGCCGAATATGCGATCTACATGAAAAATTGAGTGAAAAAGTAGTTTTGGTTGATTTTTAGAGCAACCGGTTCAAAAGATAATTTTTTGATGCGAAAATAAATTCCAGTGGGGCTTCATGACAAGTGTGTGACACGCACTTACCGCGGACCAACACTTAATTTTGTTCTAAAAATTTTCCACGGGATTAGAAACCTCGTTCGGAGAATTTTCAACGAAAAATCTGAAATTTGACACTGTCCACGTCGAGAACCCCATGCCCCGAAATGAATTTTTTATGATTTTCGTGAGGGGTATCCAGACCTTTTCAAACCCCTCCTAGACTTAAACCATGATCAAAATAGGTCATTTTGAGCATAAAAAGGATTTTAAACCCCATTTTGAGTCCTTTCTAAGTTCTTGAAAAAGACTGGGGCTAAAGAGCAGAGAAGAGGAACATTAAATTGAGGAGCTCGAGCTGAGTCCTTGAGGATCGATTGCCCAAAAGCTTCACCCCAGGTATGTAAGGCTAAACTAAAATATGAGATTGTTCTTCCATGTGCCGTATAGATGGTAATAGAGGAGTTGACGGTTTGCGAGTCCCCATACATGTTTTCTTGAAATACTTTCTTATTTTTTTCTTCAAAATTTTATCTATTACATGTATTTTCATATGTTGATGATCCTCATAAACTTATTTCTTGAATTAAATACTTTACATGAGATATTGTATAACCCCTATATGTTAAATTATGAAAGCATGCATGATGAACATAAGGATGGAGTCTAGAGCCTTGGTTTGAGTATATTGAGTGAAGTCTTGATGTGAGTACGAGGTTGAGTTAATTGAGCTTGATGATCCTATGAGTCTTCATAATTGAGTTCTTGAGTTCTGTTTATACGACTTCTTCTAAATGATGATCTGATTCCTTGAGTTCTTAAATGAGAATTGAGTTAATTGAGATCAGTTAAAGTTATACGACTTCTTCTAAATGATTATCTGAGTCTTTGAGTTCTTACATGAGAATTTAGTTAATTAAGATGGGTTAAAGTCCCTGAAAAATAATAGAGGACATAGAGTTTGAGTTAATGAGATAATGAGAGTCTCTACGAGGCTAATTTGAGATAATTGAGTTGAGATGAGAATTCTTATGATCATTGAGTCTTGGAAGGAGTATCGAGCACCAAAATGGGTAAGAGTAAGAGCAAGTCTAGCTCGTACTCATTAACTATGTCACCAAGCGTAAGAGTGGGCTAAGTTTCGTGTCAGATAAGTTCCTATCTTGAAGGCTAAGTTCTATTAGATTCAGAGAAGTTATCACCTTGAGGGCTAAGTTTGGCAAGCAGAGTACCTCTTTACCGATGAGTGGTAATCATCGAAATTTCAAGTTGTAGCTCACTTGGTCTTATTCATTGTCGGTTGAGGTCTCTTCCTACATATGTATCATGTTCTATGCAAGTTGAATAATTTATAAACATATTTTAATTCAAGCATTTATCATGCATGCCATATTGAGATTATACTTATCTATTGCCTATTATGGCAATATTAGCGGGACTGTTGTACAATCACTGGCTCATAAGTGATTGTTGTGAGATAAGAGAAACTCCCAAAAGTTTCCACCTTGATTACTCTAAGTTTAGTTGAGTTGAGTTGAGCTCCTTTGAATTGAGTTGAGTTGAGTTGAGCTCCTTTGAATTGAGTTGAGTTGAGTTGATTGATGAGGTTTGATTGGTTGATGGGTCACTTGTCTACTCTTTATTCTTGCTTTAGATAGACATTTGACATTCTAATTGAGTATTATTTTGAGTTGATGTTGTTTCTATATTATTCTACTTATTTTTGTTTCATTCAACTATTTTACATACCAGTTTATTCCACGTATTGATGTCCCCTTTTGGACTGCATTATTTTATGATGCAGAGGCAGGTACTAGAGATCATTAACAGGCTCATAGTTGAGGATCTAAGCATTTCAGCTGAGTTAGTGAGCATCCTTTACTTCGGAGGGTCATTCCATTTATTTTTATCTTGCTATTAGAGTTAGACTTTGAGTTAGTTTTATTTTATTTTGAGGTTGCTATGAGTCTATCATTGGCACTATATGATAGTTATAGAGGATTCATAGACTAGAGTTGGAGAATTGATGTTGAGACTTAATGAGTTAGTTCCTTTTTACTAGCCCTTTCATTTAATTGATATACTTTCGAGACATTAGATGTGCCTATTTATCTTCTTCAGTCTTCCATTGAGTTTTTTGAGTTATATTGACTGAATGATGTGATGAGGCCAAGTGGTTTGCTTGGGGACTAGCAATAGTCTCTGAGTCCCGGCCACATCTAGGGTACCCTCCCAGGGCGTGACAAACTTGGTATCAGAGCATAGAGTTCAACTGTCCTAGGGAGTTTATGAAGCCATATCTAGTAGTGTCTTATTTATGGGTGTGTTGTCGACCACACTTCATAAGCAGAAGGCTATAGGACAGTAGAAATTGTTACACTTCTTTCTTATTCTAATTCGTGCAATAGAGTTAAACTCTATGAAAAATCTCTTCTAATTCGTGCTCTAAGCATTGCAAAGTTGTGATCTTGCCTCAAGAAGAGTTTTTAGAGGAAGAGGGCATCCTGCTAGACAGAATGCTAACCAACTTGAGCCCCAGGATCATGATGAACCCATAGGCCCAGCTATCATTGCTGAGTAGCCCTCACAAGCTGAAGTCTAAAATGCTGAGCTTCGCCAGGCTATCTAGACTTTAGCCCAAGCTGTAATAGCACCTCCTAACTGACAAGGAGTGAGTAGACAAGATGCTCCAACTACATCTAGGGTCCGTGAGTTCTTGAGGATGAATCCACTTAAGTACACATTCCCAATGAGGACCTAGAGAATTACATTGATGAGCTTCTGAAGATATTCCAGGTGGTGCATATGGCTAATGCTGATTATGTTGAACTGGCTGCTTACCAGCTCTAGCACATGGCCAGACTATGGTTCGACCAATGGAAGAAGGATAGATGAGAGAAAGCCTTATTGCTGGCTTGGGCAGTGTTCATGAAACCTTTCTTGGGGCATTTCTTTCCAAGAGAATAGAGGGAGGCCAAGGTAAGAGAGTTCTTGAATTTACAAGGCTCCATGACTGTGCAAGAGAATGGACAAGTTCACCCAGCTATCTCACTATGCTCCAAATATGGTTGCTGACATGAGGGGGAGAATGGGGATGTACGTTGATGGACATGAATAGAGGGCCAAGGAAAGATGGGAGAAGAGCTATATTGGTAAGTGACATGGACATTAGGAGGTTGATGCTTATGTGCAACAAGCTAATGAGGAGAGGCAACATGACAAAGAGAAGTTCAGAAGTAAGAAAACAAAGACATCCACCCACGAGGTTGGTAAGAGAGAGAATGGGAACGGGAGCTACCTTCAAATCGAGCCTTCATCTACTAGTGCATTCACACCCAGGAATGGACATGGGTATTATAATTTTTAGAGATCAGGGATCTCAGTCACAAGCAAGCGTGGCCCGAACTTCCCAAGGCAAGACATATTATGGCACGTGTGGCAAGTTTCACTTGGGAGAATGTCGCCGAGGGAGTATTAGAAACTACGAGTTCCACTCGTTGCTTCTTCCTAGAAAGAATTATGCTTTTGAAATCCTTTTGGATCATGGGTGAAGGAAGCATTGTTACTTTTAAGTGACTTCTCTGACACTTGTTATTCTTCTTTTTCAATGGACCTACCCTTTCGAACACAGAAGTTCTTGCAGCAGGCTTTCAACGTTGGTCAAAGACAGAGGGTCATTTAGTAGAAGAAGCATGCTCATCTTCTACAGTGATATAGTTATTGCTTGTCCTTCTAATGGAGATGTGCATCAGTGGCGGTTGGCTATAGCCTAAGCCTTCACGTGCTTGCCTGGTTGTACCTTCTGATGGGAGTTTCCCTAGACTAGACGGCTCATCAGGGTAGTACCCAGCCTTTGCAAGTAACTTGTAAGCATTTGGATCAAAGCCTTCTGTAAGTTTTATGGGGAAGTGATGTATCTTATGGTGAAGTTTGAGCCACAAAATTTCCTAACAGCTTTAATGATAAGTATATTGCATGGATCCATTTGATAGGTAGAGTCAACCCTCCTAGTACATTCCCTTGTATATCAGATAACTGACCCTCCTCTCTCTTCCCTTTTGGGATATAACGTAGTGTAGGGGTTGGCTTTCTTTTCGAGGGCATGGTTTTCCCCTTATTTGGACATGTTCTAGGTTCCCCAGTATCAACCTTGGCTCTTTTAATGGCCGCATTGGTTGTTTCACCTTTAAGCTTATCAGACTTGGTCGGTTTGACACCCTCAAGCTTTACCCCTTTCACAACATAACTCTTTAAATAAAACTTTGAATCGGCAAAATGTGACTCAACTTTAGTGAAAGGATTATTATCAGCAACTATTTTCCTTTCAATTCCATCTTCGATGTACTTCAAGCATTGATAGTAAGAAGATGAGACAATTTTGTTCTCATGGACCCAAGGCCTTCCTAGCAATACATTATATGAAGTCTTTGCATCAATCATATGCATCCATGCACTTGACTGCAAATCATCCATATAAATTCCTAGCTTAATCGAGCCTATAGACCTCTTCCCCCTTGATTGAACACTTTTATCAACAGACGACTTTCACTAAGTTCTTTAGTTGTGATGCCAAGCTTTTTCAACATGTGGATGGGTAGAATGTTGATCCTCGACCCTTCGTCTATCAAAATTCTATTTATCTTCTTCTCTAGCACATAACCCGCCATATACAAAGAATGATTGTGTATAGTTTCGCCAAATAGAAGATCGTCATCTATAAATGTGGTCTTTGTGTCAAATGCATGTACTTCTTAAAAGGGTGGGGTTCCACAGACTCTTCAGAAGATGACGGAGATGGTTTCGATGGAATTTCACCCACCACTTCATCTTTGTTAGTAGGAGATACCTTTGATGAATCTTTATTCATTGTTTCTCCCTTGTAAGCACTGAAACATGATGCCTCAACATTGTCTTAAGTGACCTCTATGCAGAACCAACATGGTAAGAATTCCCCAAAAGTCACAGGACATCGCAGTTTTTGGTGGTAATGCATTTCCACTTTTGGCCCCTTCGGATGCCTAATTGATTTCTGCTTTTTTGTTCTCTTCACTATCCTTTTTCTGATTGGTTGTTCAAGTGATTTTTTCCACGGACTTGTCTTGTTGCGTCTCCACCTAGTCACAAAAATCCAACCTTCATTATCATCTGTATCGATTCGAGATTCTTCTTACTCTAATGACCCTTCTTCTTTAGGTGTACATATTTGGACTGGATCATGCGAGTCAAATATGATAGAGATCTGATTAGAGCTTGCCTTTCCATCATCAAAGACAATCTTCTTTTCATTAGCCAATTGCATAACCTTGTCCTTGAAGACAAAACATTTCTCAAGAGGGTGACTTATAAGTCTAAGATACTTGTAATAATTTGGGTCACCAGTCTTCCCAGCTTCATCAGGTTATTTCATCTCTGGTAACTCAGTGAGCTTTAGCTCTACCGATTCCTAAAAAATTTTAGGAATGTTAGAATCCAGAAAATGGTATTCCTTTTCTTGCATCTCTCTCAAGGTTAGCTTTCGATTTGGATGCTCTTGAAAAGTCATCTTTACACTTTGTTTTCTACTCTCCTTCGTAATAAACTTCATAGGTGATAATTGACATTCATGGATTCTTTGTTGTCATTACTGGGCACAAATTTGCCCTATTTCTTGGATCCCTATTTGCCCTTTCCTTTGCGAGGATCGCGAACAAACATTCCATCTTTTCCGGAAAAAGACATGCTCAATTGTATATCATGAGCATGAGTTGCTAGATCTTCAAAAGACTTAGGTTTGATCCCTTGTAGGAAGTACAGAAGCCCCAAGTGCATCTCTTGATACACATTTTAATAGAAGAGGCTTCAGTAAATCTGTCTTTTGCAATTAAGGCTCGTATTTCTCCATCGGTTTATGAAGTCGATGACAGGTTCATCCCTTCTTTGGCGAGTATTTGTGAGTTCTACCATGCTCATTATGTGCCTTATGCTGTAGAAATAATTAAGAAACTCATGTTCCAATTGCTCCCAACTGTCAATGGAATGCAACTCAAGATCTGTATACCAGTCAAAGGCATTTCCTTTCAAGGAGCAAACAAATTGTTGAATGAGATAGTCTCTATTGGTCCCAACATTATTACATGTCTCCAAAAACTGTGCAACATGTTGCTTCGGATTTCTTTTGCATTTGAACTGCTGAAATTTAGGGGGTTAATAACAGCAGGAGTGATATGGTTAAGAATGAGAGTATTCGAGAGGAACTAGAGGTGGCTTCGGTGGCTGAGAAGATAAGGGAAGCAAGACTGCAATGGTTTGGACATGTGCATAGAAGGAGTGTCGATGCTCCTGTTAGGAGGTGCGAGAGGCTAGTTGTAGGAGTTACACAAAGGGGTAGAGGTAGACCGAAGAAGTACTGGGGGGAGGTGATTAGGCATGATATGGCGAAACTTAATCTCACTGAGGACATGACCCTAGATAGGAAGAAATGGAGGTCGCGAATTAGAATAGTATGATAATTGGTTAGTAGGGTTAGCTAGTCAGGGGACCTTATAGGGTTGAGTATCAGTGTTTCTCTTTCTGGC
>DF357690.1:29946-42272 GCA_000787875.1 Solanum virginianum | reverse complement strand
CCTTCCTCCATTTGCCAAGAGGAGCTTAATTTTTTTGTTCCTTCTTGTGATCATGATCTCATGTTTTTTTTTTTTGGAATAAACTATATTCTGCCATAAAAAATTTGCTCCTTTTGTGTATTGAAAACTTATAGTTGGATGAAAAAAATTGGATGCTATTGCTGCTTATTAAATTTTGTGTTGATGATAATGTAGACGATAATATTCGCATTGAGAAATAATCAAGAACGAAAATATCACAATAATTTATCATATTTGATTTCAATATGTGTGTATTAGAATCTCTACGAATCCTCTGATTCATCTTTTCAAGTGTAAATTCAAGGGCTCTTGAGCTTGATCTTGAATTTGAAGTTTGTTCTTGAATCCGTTCTTGAGTCTCGATCTTGAACCTTGATTTTGATCTTGTTCTTGATCTTGTTCTCGAGCTTATTCTTAAGCTTAAGAGATTTTAAGCTTGTTGTTGAACTTGAATGCTTGAATTTGTAAGAAAATTTGTGGCGTTTGATCTAGGAGCTCTCTCTAGCATTTTGTTAGAGTTCTTGATGTCAATTTTGAATTATGAGGACCCCTATATATAGTTGTGGAATATAAGAGTCATGATGGAATCAGACTTTCTCCCAGCCAATCAAATTTAAGTGACATGACATATTGGACTTTAATGAAATGGGCTTTAATGAAATGGGCTGTCATTTTGACACACGACATGATTCTATTGGCTTCTTTGTTTGACTTGGCGTGCCACGTCATTTGACATGTGGCGCCAAGATGGACCTCTTGGATGAGAGAATATTGGGCCTAGTAAAGCAGGTCATCTTTTGTAGCCCAAAATACTTAAATTTGGGCTTTTAGTTATATCCATATCTTATTGGACTTAATTAACCCAATTATATTAATCCATAATATTCACTTGGACTAATATAATTTTTTGAATTTAATATAATTTGAATCATATTATAAAATTTATATTTTAATAAATTTTATATGATTACAATAGTAAAATCACAATTGAAGTAGCTGAAAAAATAATTTATTAGGTGTTATATTGTAAAATCACAATTGAAGTAGTCGAAGAAATAACTAATAGAAACAATACAATGAAATCCACCATTTGAAGTAAGCACGTCAATCAGCAGCTGCTTTAAAAAGATTAAATAGAAAAACCCACTAAATACTTTTAAAGGCCCTATATAATAAAAGAGAAGAAGCAGACGGCTCATGCACACATTTCATGCCTGCATGGGGCCAACATATGTTATTTTTTATCTCGATTTATGTGACATTGATAAATTCTTTTAATATATTTTTAAAAATTTTAAATTGTTAATTATTGTATTTGTGTTTGTTTTATCCCAGTTCTAATATGTTCATCACTTAAAATAATTGGTTAGTTTGATATAGTAAAATCAAAGTTGAAGCAGCTGAAAAAATGATTTATTAGGGGTAATTTTATAAAATTACAAGTGAAGCAGTTGAAGAAATAATTAGTAGAAACGATACAGTAAAATCCAGCAGTTGAAGTAGGCACATCAAGCAACAACTACTTTAAAAAGATTAAATTAAAAAATTTAATTTTCTTTATGGATTCCATATAATAAAGGAGAAGAGCAGATAACTTAAGCAAACATGTCATCCATTAGCTACCTGTTTCTTCACATTTATTAGATAGTAATATTAAGATCTTTTATACCTTCAAAAAATCATCTTTAATTTTCACAGCCCATGTATATTTAATCTTCCGATGCTAATGATCACCATAATGGGTGTTGCACATACCTAGTCAATCCTCAATCATCTTCACTAGATTTGCAAGAGTCATACCCCAGAACTGATATACAAAATGCAATGGACTAAAATATACATATATAAATATACCAAAAGTGGGCTCCGGAGTAGGGAAGCACTTCAAACCGCAGAAGGAGGTCCTAAACTGGAGGGTCACTGAACTGTACGTCGGTACCTGCAGGCATGAAAACGCAGACCCTGAAGAAAAGGGGGTCAATACGAAATATGTACCGAGTATGTAAAGCAGAATATACATAATATAAATCAGAGTAATAGTCCAAAACAGAAGTATAGGAGTCATATGCATATCCAAAACATAAAAATATTTATTTTCAAAATACCAAATGATGCATAATGTACAGGAACGATGACGACCTCCAAACTAGCGCCATACCATAGCGTAACTCCTGAAGGTTCAAATCTCCGAAATCTCTATCACCCATATCATAAAAGGCATAACGCCATACATATCAAAAGCCCAACACCTTATAACCCCAAACTAAGCGGAGCTCGATCCTTGGACAAGCCGACCCACCGAACACAGCGTAAAACCAGAATATATACATATCATACTGCGCATGACATCAACCGGCCCGGGAACCGGTGAACAATAGCATAATAGGCACGAGCAGAGTAGTGAGTAATCATATGCATAAAATTATTATCATAAATCCCAAAGATAAGTAAAATTTTCATATTTGAAGTCAAAATAATATTTATTCCAAATTTCTTCAAAATTACTAAAATTGCATAAAAGGGTGTCACGGGTCCCATGGCCGATGGAAACTCGAACTGGCCCAACTTAAGAGGAACATGCTTATCTTAGATCATGCAAACTACTACGAAGCATTTTTGAATGATTTTCAAGGAAATTTGGGCTTTCTATCAAAAGTTATGGACATTTATAGTTTTGAATCCAATAAGGCATAAGTTCTTTCAAAATTACTCAAATTTTGCACATCTTGAAATTTACAAAGTCCAAGGACATAGGAGTCTAGATTTTGACCAAATATCATAAGGATGCCGAAAAACTAATACAAATCCCACATAAGCCCGGTTTGCAAGAATAGTGTTCTTTCGAGATTCATATCATAGCTTACGTTTAACTAATTCACCAAAAAACTAATGCAAATCACACCTAAGCCCGGGTTGCAAGAATAGTGTTGTTTCGAGATTCATATCATAGCTTACGTTTAACTACATCATGCCAAAAGAAAGGTTATTTTACATACCTCAAACACTTTTCAAACAACCTAAGTTCAGAATAGTGTTGTTTCGAGATTCATATCATAGCTTACGTTTAACTACATCATGCCAAAAGAAAGGTTACTTTACATACCTCAAATACTTTCCAAACAATCCAAGTGCAAACCAACTCCAACTTATTCCTCGGGATGCCCAACATCTACAAACAATTCATAACAACGCCAAACAATTAGCTAAAAGCTTCTTGGGCGCTAAATTCCAAATTTGCGCTTAATTCTACAAAAATTTTAGCAGCATCTCCCCTTAAAATAAGCTACCTTGAGAATCCAACTCGGCTGAAATCAAAAACAACAACAACCCAACAACATTAAGAACCAATTACAATGCCATTATAACTACAATAACACTAAGTATCATCGTTTAATCACACTTACAAAAACTGGACAGCATACCCACATATTAATTTAGACGGTTTTCATCCCTTCCTTCACACTACAATGGTCATATCATGCTAATTAAGTACCAATTAATAGTTTCAACACATCATATTAAACTTTCATGATTTTCCTTCATTTCAACACACTACAACATATATACAACCTTTATAACACATAAAACAAGATTAAATCTTACCTTCTTCACTTTAACTTCACAAGTAAACCAGGGTTCCAAAAGTGAAGAAATAATATTTTTCTTGCTCCTACAACTTCTTCAAGCTTCTAAGGAGAACCAATATAGAAGATTTAAACCATCAACATAATTTTGGAATGAAGAAAAAAAAATTTCAATATTTCCCCTGCACAACCCGAGAGCTTCTCTCTCTAGAAGCTCTTCATTTGTTCTTGTTTTAATTCTAAGTATTTGCTAAGTCTTGAACTGAATTCAAGATAAGGGACAACATATATATATATAAGCAATTCTTGGACCACACCAAATACATGTACCAATTGGAATGTAACATAACTTAAGTGGGGCAATCAATTAATTTCCTTCAAGACTCAACTTTACAAAATTTCACTTTGGTCCTCAAACTTTTTCTCATCGATCCAATTAAGGACATTCGGGGTCTAACATCCTCCCCCCCTTAGAACATTCGTATTCAAATATTAAACTGGCCTTACAAGTCATAGAAATAGTTTAGGAGGAGTTTCCTTCCAACAATCACAACAACACATTTAACATTTGAAATTTTCTTATCAAACAACAAAGTCTAGCAAAGAATTGAATTACCTGCAAGCACCGACAACAAGTGAGGATACTTCTTCTTCATCTTCTTCTCCGCTTTCTAGGTCATTTCCTCTTTGTTATTATTTCGCCACAACACCTTAACTGAAGCCACATCTTTATTTCGCAACCTTCTTACTTGACGATCTAATATGGCTACCGGCTGCTCTTCGTAAGAGAGTTCTTCTGTAACCTGAATATCATCCACAGGAAAGATTCTGGAAGGATCACCAACATATTTTTGCAGCATAGAAATATAAAATACCGAGTGTATCACTTCCAAATCAGTTTGCAGATCCAATTCATTGGCAACCTTGTCGATTCTACGAACAACCTAATAGGGGCTAATATATCTCGGACTGAGCTTACCTTTCTTTTCGAATCTCATAACACCTTTCATAGGTGATACTTTGAGGAATACCCAATCACCAACCTGGAACTCTTAATGTCGATAGCAATTATCTGTATATGATTTTTGTCGACTCTGAGCCACTAACAACCGCTCCCGAATGAGTTTCACCTTATGTACAACCTGCTGGATCAAATCCGGACCAATTCACTCAGTCTCTCTAACATCGAACCAACCAATCGACGACCTACACCTCCTGCCATACAGTACTTCATATAGTGCCATCTAAATACTTGAATGGTAGCTGCTATTGTAAGCAAATTCAATCAATGGCAAATAATCATCCCAGCTACCTCGAAAATCAATAACACAGGCCCGCAACATATCCTCCAATGTCTGAATAGTGCGCTCGGCCTGCCCGTCAGACTGGGGGTATGAAATGTCCATGATACCTAGCTTGGAAGACAAATATTCATGCTAAACTTTAGAGAGTCCTTTTGTTAGGATGTCTATTGGTTGTCCTTGAGATGAAATATACTTTGTAAAAATGCCTGGCTTTTTCTCTAATAAAATGACTGTCTATTTCAATATGTTTGGTCCTTTAATGGTATACAGGATTGGTAGTAAACTGTACAGCTACTTTGCTATCACTATACATTTCTACCGGTTTGTTATTTTCTAGGCCAAATTCCTTCGGTAACCCCCTTTAACCAGATAATTTTAGATAGAGTGGTTGTCATAATTCTATACTTAAGATTCTGCAGAACTCCTCTTTGACTTCCAAGTAATAAAAGAGTTTCCTAGTTTAATAAGATAGTCTGTCACTGATTTTTCTAGACATAGGACAAGATGCCCAGTCAGCATCATAGTATGCTGACATTGTTAGATCTCCTTGGCTTGATAGTAACACTTCTAGACATAGGACAAGATGCCCAATCAGCATTATAGTATGCTGACATTGTTAGATCTCCTTGGCTTGATAATAACACTCCTTTTCCTAATTGTTGTTCTAAGTGTTGATCATATTGTCTTGCTGTGAGCTTCATATTGATATCTACAGGTGTTACATCAGGTTTAATAGCAGACAATCCTATTTCTGAAATGAGCTCTAGTATGTACTTCCTTTGATGCATCAATATACCCCTTTTTTTGACCTTGCAAATTATATTCCCAAGAAGTATTTTAACTCTTCCAAGTCATTCATTTTAAAGACTTGATGTAGTATTTCTTTGGCCTCTTTGATCAACTCCAGGTTACTTCCTGTGATGAGCATATCATCCACATACACGAATACTGCAGTTAATTTTTTACTGCTCTTCCTAGTGAATAATGAGTGATCAAATTGGCTTTGTTGAAACTTAGCCTTCACCAGTGTTTCTGTTAGTTTAGTATTCCATTACCTTGGTGCTTGTTTGAGACCATACAAAGATTTCCTTAGCCTATATACTTTAGTTTTGCCCTGGCTATGAAATCCTTCTGGCAGTTCCATGTGAATTTCATCACAAAGGTCTCCCTCTAAGAAAGCATTGTATACCTCCATTTGATGTACATGCCATTGGTGTATAGAGGATAATGTCAACGCTCTTCTTGGTATTTTCATTTTGACAACAGGAGACAATGTTTCTCGATCGTCAATTCCTTCTATTTGACTATATCCTTTAGCAACAAGTCTTGCCTTAGACCTTTCCACCCCAACTGATGCCTTATTTGATCTTAAATATCCATTTTATTATAGAGAGAAAGCTTGTCTGTACCTGACTCAAAAATCATAGAAGATATAGTTAAGGTTATAGGAAAGATGACTTCCTTTTGGTGAGATTTTTGAGAGACTTGAAAATCTTCCCTGAACTCAACATCTCTACAAACAAATATCTTTTTTTTATGTCAAACAAGATATAGCCTTTTTTAGTAGCAGGATAGCACAATGACACTGACATCTTGACCTTGATTGTAACTTATCTGACTCCTGCAGATGTTTGGCAAATGTTACACACCTTATGACTCTTAAATGACTGATCGTAGGTTTCTTATAATATGTAGTTTGTCGTAAATGGAGATGCATCATGCAGTATTGTACTAGGCATCCTGTTTATCAAGTATACTACTGTCTGAACACATATGCACCAAAATTTTATAGGAATTCTCCCTTGAAACCTAATAGTTCTATTAACTTCCAAGTATATGTCTGTGCTTCTTTCAGCAATTCCTTCTGCTGAGGAGTCTAGACACAACTAGTTTGATGTATAATTCCTAAGGACTGCAACACATTTGTACATGCTGAACTCATGAACTTTGTACCATTATCAGTTTTCAATACTTCGATTGTTTTACTAAACTGGGTATTATCATGGGCAATAAACTGTTTTAAAATCACACAAACATCAGACTTTGGGTTTAGCAAAAATACCCATGTCATTCTTGTGAAATCATCCACGACTGCTAAGAAATACTTGTTCCCATCAAATGTAGGGACATTGTATAGTTCACATATATCCATATGAACTAAATCAAATGCAGACATAGTACTAATACTATTGTTTTGAAAAGGAGGTCTATTTTGTTTTGCACACAGACATACAATATATTTCTTTAGTTTTTCAGGTATAACTTCTATACTGGAATCTAGAACCTTGTTTAGAGTAGTAATGGCTACATGCCCAAGTCTTCCATGCTGGAGTGATATATTTCACTTGTCTTGATAAGAGTTTTGTCAAATGATGTTGCTAAAGCTATTCTTCTGCAATATTGATGTTTATGATTCATGATCCTGAACAGGCAGAAACCAGGGAAGAACCTAACTGAGTAGTGTAACTCTCTGGTCACTTTAGACCCTGACATGAGATTGAATTGAAAAATTGAGGTAGATGTAACACATTCTTAATAGTACTTCTAGTAGATAAAGTACTTGAACCAATATGTGTAATCATAGCAGATTCACCATTGGGTAAAAATACTTTTCTGGAATGTCTATATTTGTGACAATGGTAGGACCCAACATATATTATCACCTACCATGTGATTGGTAGCACCAGTATCTCTTATCCATTTTTTAGGACTTGTAGAGGCGAGAAAGGCTGTACTGATACCTGTAGCAGCAGTTGATAAAGCAGTATTAGTTTTACTCTTCAAAAGGTTGATAGTTTGCTCATACTGATCCTTGGTAAATGGATAAGCTCCCCCTCTTGCATATTTTGTTCAGTATTGGCCAGACTCGTATCATTCTGAATTTGTTTACCTTTATGACCGTGTTGACTCTGCCCAATACAGTGATCACCACTGTCTTGTTCAAAACTATCACATATTATATTGTATACTGCTCTTGTCTGTGGGCTTGTCTTGCCACCAGGTGGGTCAATAACTGGACTGCCTCTTTTATCTCCTCGATCCCTGCATGCTGTGAGACTTACTATGTGGGCTTGTCCTGCCACCAGCTGGGTCAATAACTAGACTGCCTCTCTTATCTCCCCGATCCCTGCATGCTGTGAGACTGGAGGTTTTAGTACTCAAACCTCAGGAGCTGTCGGGGTAACTAAACTAGCTGTCGGGGGTGCAATATCCGGCTCCGTCTTAGCACGAGCCCTGGTAGTCCCCCATCCCTGACGGACCCCATCTACTGCTGCAGGCCTGCCCCTCCGGGTAGCTAGTGACTTTCTCGGAGGCATCACTGAAACCCAAGCAGTCTGTAAAAAAAAGGGTTATCCTAATAACACCGCTCTAGCGCACGATCTAAGATCAAAAGAATGGGTAACATCCTAAATTTCTTGTAGCCTCCTGTTTATAGATGTGGTGCATAATACATCGATAAACAAAACTCTACTGGACATGGTCTGTGGGCACTCTAAGGATGAACTGGCTCTTATACTACTTCTGTCACGTCCCAACCTCGTGGGCCATGACTGGTGCCTAGATGGGCACCCAAACATAATCAAAAATTTGAGTTCCAAACAAATGGTTTGTGCCAACACAATTATCAAACTTATTCTCTTGTCTAGACTAACATAAGATGGGACAGGGCCCCTTCATACCCCAGAACTGATATACAAAATGCAATGGACTAAAATATACATATATAACTATACCAAAAGTGGGCTCCGGAGTGGGGAAGCACTTCAAACCGCAGAAGGAGGTCCTAAATTGGAGGGTCACTGAACTATACGTCGGTACCTGCAGGCATGAAAACGCAGACCCTGAAGAAAAAGGGGTCAATACGAAATACGTACCGAGTATGTAAAGCAGAATATACATAATATAAATCAGAGTAATAGTCCAAAATAGAAGCATAAGAGTCACATGCATATCAAAAACATAAAAATATTTATTTTCAAAATACCGAATGATGCATAACGCACAGGAACGATGGCGACCTCCAAACTAGCGCCATACCATAGCGTAACTCCAGAAGGTTCAAATCTCCAAAATCTCCATCACCCATATCACAAAAGGCATAAAGCCATACATATCAGAAGCCCAGCACCTTATAACCCCAAACTAAGCGAAGCTCGGCCCTTGGGCAAGCCGACACGCCGAACACAGCATAACATCAGAATATATAAATATCATACTGCGCACGACATCAACTGACCTGGGAATCAGTGAACAATAGCATAATAGGCACGAGTACAGTAGTGAGTAATCATATGCATAAAATTATTATCATAAATCCCAAAGATAAGTAAAATTTTCATATTTGAGGTCTATTTTGTTTTGCACAATTATTATCATAAATCCCAAAGATAAGTAAAATTTTCATATTTGAAGTCAAAATAATATTTATTCCAAATTCTTTCAAAATTACTAAAATTGCATAAAAGGGTGTCACGGGTCTCATGGCTAATGAAAACCCAAACTGGCCCAACTTAAGAGGAACATGCTTATCATAGATCATGCAAACTACCACGAAGCATTTTAGAATGAATTTCAAGGAAATTCGGGCTTTCTATCAAAAGTTACGGACATTTATAGTTTTGAATCTAATAAGACATAAGTTCTTTCCAATTACTCAAATTTTGTACATCTTGAAATTTACAAAGTCCAAGGACATAGGAGTCTAGATATTGACCAAATATCATAAGGATGCCGAAAAACTAATGCAAATCACACCTAAGCCCGGGTTGCAAGAATAGTGTTGTTTCGAGATTCATATCATAGCTTACGTTTAACTAAATCATACTAAAAGAAAGGTTATTTTACATACCTCAAACACTTTTCAAACAACCTAAGTGCAAACCAATTCCAACTTATGCCTCGGGATGCCCAACGTCTACAAATAATTCATAACAATGCAAAACAATTAGCTAAAAGCTTCTTGATTTGCTCTTAATTCTATAAAAATTTTAGCAGCATCTCCCCTTAAACTAAGCTACCCTGAGAATCCAACTCGGCTGAAATCAACAACAACAACAACCCAACAACATCAAGAATCAATTCCAATGTCATTATAACTACAATAACACTAAGTATCATCGTTTAATTACACTTACAAAAACTGGACAGCATACCCACATATACATTTAGATGATTTTTATCCCTTCTTTCACACTACAATGGTCATATTATGCCAATTAAGCACCAATTAATAGTTCCAACACATCTTAACACTATATATACATACATATATCAAATTCGGCCCCAATCTCATCATGAACATGTAAATAGTTTTCAAATTCTTGCTTCACCCTATAATGACCATATTACACTTAACTAAACATCAATTCATAAATTTCAACACAATACCCACTACACAACACATACCCATATCACACGGCCTCACCCCTCAACACACCCAATTCACTTTCAACATTAAACTTTCATGATTTTCCTTCATTTCAACATACTACAACATATATACAATCTTTATAACACATAAAATAAGATTAAATCTTACCTTGTTCACTTCGACTTCACAAGTGAGCTAGGGTTCCAAAAGTGAAGAATTAATATTTTTCTTGCTCCAACAACTTCTTCAAGCTTCTAAGGAGAACCAATATAGAATATTTATACCATCAAAATAATTTTGGAATGAAGAAAAAGAAATTTCAATATTTCCCTTGCACAACCCGAGAGCTTCTCTCTCTAGAAGCTCTTCATTTTTTCTTGTTTTAATTCTAAGTATTTGCTAAGTCTTGAAATGAATTCAAGATAAGGGACAACATATATATATATAAGCAATTCTTGGACCACACCAAATACATGTACCAATTGGAATGTAACATAACTTAAGTGGGGCAATCAATTAATTTCCTTCAAGACTCAACTTTACAAAATTTCACTTTGGTCCTCAAACTTTTTCTGATCGATCCAATACGAAATATGTACCGAGTATGTAAAGCAAACGTATTTGGATGAGAATTCTGATAGTTCGGTCAGCTCCAAGACATTGAGTTTGGTCTTGAATGACCCTTTGTTTGGTAACCGGGACTTTTGAATGTGATTTGACCCCTTCAATTCCTTTCATTAAAAGTTGGATATAAGGAAGTAGGATCTACATCAAATCCTAATTCGAAGGAAATGTCATCTGCACCATTAGATTCAAACGTCAAAATTAGTTGGATTACATAGTTCGTTTGCAAAAATCAGATTCAAACAAGCTTGAAAAATTAAAAAAAAGGGTTGGATGGTTGCTAAAATGAGGGAGGACGTGGCTAAACCACATCATGCCATGTTATTTTTCATTCGATTTTAGTGATTAAAAAAAGATTAATTTGTATATCTTTTTGAGAGGAACATCATGAAGTGTCAAAAATTGCTTTTGGCATGTTGTTCGAGGTAATTTTCGTAATTTTCTGTTGTATATTATTGTTGATTGTTGAAATCTTTGAATATTAATATCTTTTTCATTTGGGATTATGTTTCAGTGAA
The DNA here is from genome assembly GCA_000787875.1 of Solanum virginianum. Taxonomy (NCBI): domain Eukaryota; kingdom Viridiplantae; phylum Streptophyta; class Magnoliopsida; order Solanales; family Solanaceae; genus Solanum; species Solanum virginianum. The sequence continues at coordinate 30,850 of DF357690.1, read as the reverse complement.
ATTTTAGTTTACATTGAAGATCTTTCTGAGACGAATGTGTGGTGTTATCAAATTCTTTGTATCTTGCTGCATTTTAAGGTAAATTGATGAAATAGCTGCTTAGCTTCCATATTGACATTGTTTATTATAAATTTAATGCTATATCTTCATCATTTTGAGTTGGATTTTAGCAGAATTTTGGTCTATGTTAAAGGATTTTCCGAGCTTAACATCATGGTATAGTTGGATTTTGCTAATTTTACTGTATTTTGGACAAATTTGATAAAGAAACTATTTTCAACATAAAATTTTCTATAAGAAATGTTCTTCATCCTGCATGATTAAGAATTATTTTAGAACAAATGAGTGTGATAAGTGCATATATCATAAATCTTCAAATAATACGCATGTTATTATTTGTCTATATGTTGATGATTTATTGATTTTTGGCTCTAATATTATTGTTATTGATGAAGCAAACATATTCTTATAAGCAATTTTGATATGAAAGATCTTGGCAAGGTAAATTTTATTCTTGGAATAAAAATTATTAGAACATGTGATGGAATTTTTCTTGACCAGTCACATTATGTTGAGAAAATTTTGAAAAAATATAATGTTCTTGATTGCAAGCATGTTTTAACTTCTTTTGATTCAATTTTTCACTTATTTCCTATACAAAGTGAAAATGATGTTATAAATAAAAAGGAATACGCTAGCTCAATTGAAAGTTTAAGATATGTGACTGATTACACTAGGCTTGATATTGCATATGCATTAGGAGTACTTAGCAGGTTTACAAGCAAGCCAGGTAATGAACATTGACATGCTATAACGAGAGTTATGAGATTTATAATTGGGACAAAAACTTGTGGTTTGTTTTATAAATATATCTTGCTGTACTTGAGGGCTTTTCTGATGTAGA